>JANWGL010001424.1:0-12006 GCA_025200755.1 Ceratobasidium sp. C01
TTAGCATTACGTGGAATGATTTAGCAGCCTTGTCTTTCCCTAGTGCTTGAGACGTTTTATATGCTTGTATGTCCGTCGCCATTGATTTCAATGCAATGTTGGAGGAGCGGGCGCTGTTGCCAGTCAAATAAAGTCGGATTTTAAGAAAGAATCATGCTTATCACGCCCAAGAGCACTTCCCAGTATCTGGTCGGCCCTTTTGGCGCAGTGATTGGAGTGGCGTTGCCAGAATCATATGGCTGAAACAGGGTGGCTATCAGGCCACCTCGCCGTGAATCTCTGCGGGCTTGTGCGCGAATGTTCCTGTTTAAACATGTTATCTCATTTACCATAGAATCACACAACTCTTGTGGCGTGTCTAAACCTAAACGTCTGGCTGCGGACAACCCCAAGTGGCTATTAAGCCAGGTGGCTATCCTGCTCCCTATATTCCCAATCCTATCGCTACAACTTCACAGCTAGATAACTCACATAACGCATACAACCAACACTACTGCATGTACCGTGCCACATGATTCGGACGGTGTAGTTGGTAAGTTAGTGGTTTGTGACACCTAATAAATAAAATATTGCTCAATTAACAACCATAAGACTGGTGAGTGGTGATGGTAGACCAGGTGGCGCTCAGGTTGACCAAGATCTCGATGACGTCAGAAAAGGGCGGGGCTTATTTGGCGCATGTATTGTGTTAGCACAGGTCTCACCTGCTGATTGAGTGCTCGGCAATGACTAAAAGGCCATCTAAAAGCCTTACATATCCTTTCCTTTATTTGGAAAAAATTCTACTAAAACATGGCGTCATATATATGTGAGTTGGTGGTCCCCTCGGCTGTTACAGCAGTAGCGGAGGCAGCTACTTGTGAGAGATCCACGACTCATATCCACTGATTTTGACTTCCTTCCAATACTAGATATCCGGGATACAGTTTCTGATTACGCGCGGTCTGCATACAACATGTTTGGTACATATTGGCGGACATTCCACCGTTGGGTCTCCCAACCTCGTAAGTATCGTACACCCTACATGAGTGGATCGGGGGTTGCTGAAGTCGCTTTTCGTCTGCTTTGACAGATATTCGCGAGTGGCTGGGCAACATGGGCATATGTATAGGTGCTGGCGAGGTCATTGCGGGAATAATCCTATTCGGCGTCTTCACAGCCGGCTTTGGTCCGTTGGGAGTAGCTGCTGGTAAGACATAACATTGGGCTTTCCGTTGAAGATTACTCAAATGTAAATTTACTATACGGTCAGGCTCTGCTGCTGCCGCGTTTCAAGGTGCAGCGTACGGCGCACTCACCCCAGCAGGGGGTCATTTCGCTATCATGACCTGCCTGGCCATGACGGGCGCATGTTTACTGTGATTTACAAGTCTTAAATTGGGGACACGAACGGCCCCGTCGAAAAATTTGTTCACCATCCGGAATCTATTACCGGGGCTCGTGTATTGCTATTATCTTTCGCTCCTGATCCAGCATTATGTTAGAAAAAGTAGCCGCCTCGTTCATCGCCAAGGCTTGATACGGTCTATCCATTTGGACGTGCGCCGGTGTTTATTGCAGTGCAATGCTAAAATCAGAGGAAGCACAAAATCTTGGCCATCGCTTCCAAGAGCCTTTCTAGGTATATTATTGACTGTTTTGGCTTGGTGGTTGGAGCGTCGTTTCTAGAACCATGTGGCTGAAACGGGGTGGCTATCGTTATCAGATGACCCCTTCGCAAATCCCTGCCAACTTGCTTGCATATGAGTGCTATTGCTAAGCTCGTTGCCCTATTTTTCCCAGAGCCACGCGACCCCTTGAGGTGTGTTCATACATGTGGCTAAGGGCAATCTCGCCAAGCGGCTACTAAACCAGGTGGCTATTCCACTCTCTGCGTTTTCAACCCTATTATCCCCCAGAAATTTCTCATGATGCGAAGCCTTAGCATCATTCCATGTAACTTACAACGCACTGTGAACGAATTAGCCGGTAGGTTGGCAATGTACTGCATGGCGCCGGTTTACCATCTCCACTCTAGCCTTCCAGAGCAATGCTTGGCGATGCCTTAGCTTAAGCCAGAAAGTGCTTAGTAAACACCTGCGTGGTCTCATTGCCTGGATTGCGCAGCCACGTAGGTTTCTAGGATGTATATGACAATGGTTGCTAAAGTCATGCCTTGGTTCCTCCCCCAGACATTCGGGCTCGACTGGTTGCGTCCGCTGCCTGCATTGGCGCTCTAGCATTCATGATTCTAGAAGTTCAAATGGGTGGTGCTTGTTATGCAGTCGTTCTAGCGAGTAATTCTGCAGCTCTCTTTGAAAGGACAAAGTCAACCTAGCGTTTCACGAAGGCCATAAGACAGCCACTATTCAGGGAGCAGCCCATGGGACCTTTATCCCCCCAGGAAGTTGGCTATCCGGTATGGCGCCGATAGAAATGACTAGCAACTTGAAGCTTTTGGCTGGAGGCTTATACTTAGTAGCTGCTGGAATGGCGGCAATTGGATCTCAACTCAAGGAATAGCATAGGAGCTATCTTGTTGTTTGAGAATTATTGGTCTTGTATCTACTTCGATATTGAACTCCTCTTGACGTTTCATTTCCTCTGTGTGATTATTCCCGATGTAGGGCTTCAATTGGTGGCAGAGTCAATACACTTCAGTCGATAAGCTTGCTGCGCTGAGTAACAAGATACCTAGGTGAAGCCGACACATGCACCAAGCCGACCCATCACCGACATCCTTGTAAACGCGGTCCGGTGGTCCGTAATATGATTCATATTTATTTGAGCTCTAGTCTATGTAGAAATCAATAACATCGTCGATATGGGGAGTATAACACCAAGTATACCTGTAGATATAACCGAAAAGAGAGTATATATGCTGGTACGCAGGTTGGGGGCGCGGAGAGGGCGGCACTAATTAGGGGCCGAGACACTGGCGAGAGTGGGATTCTCATAGCGGGCATTTAGACCAGAAATCTGTATCAAGGTCGACCGTATTCCGTCATAGGATAGGATAGGATCTGGGGAAACTTAATTGGCCAGGTAGCTATCGCGCTTGCATATTCCCATTAGGAGTACGACATCCTAAGTTTCTCTCTAGCATCAATAACATCAAACTTCGTAGTCCTAAGGTAAGTGACCAATGCAGTATAACGCGATATCGTTACCTGCGAGCCAGACAAAACAGTTAGATACTCTTCATATGACCGCATGCAAAGTGGCTACGGCGTGGCTATGGGTCCTAGTCTCGAACCCGGAAACTGATCGGCGTACAGGGGCACTTTGCGATGCACCTCGCTGCAAGACGCTGGTGCCACAACTGCGAGGCGCCCGCAAACTAGGTTAGTCTAATCTCCAGGCAGCCCACCGCCACTTGTAGAGTTTGAGACCGGATTTGAGTATACAGAGCACATGCACGCTCGATCCTTAAAATACCTCATGCCTTTCATCTCCATATAAGTTTAGAACATCATGTTCAATTATTGAATACACCTGTACCTCCGTCTGCTTCGCTAAACCGAGACGCAAAATCCGTGCCACGCGGCACGGGGCCGCTCTTTAAACAAAATGCCCATCCCAGACATATCCGATAAACAGGTTAGGTAGCCATCTAATCTCTCCTACGCCACCGGCTCCAGTGTCCCTCGTGATCGACCCGTCCTCTTCCGCGCATTCTACCATTTCTTGTATCATCGCGAGGCTCACGCCTGCCCCATCGGCGCTGGCTGCGATCTGAAATGTCGTTCGACCTGCGGGGAAACAAGCACGAAGGGACTCGGATATCCGTTTGGCGAAGGCGTCACGGGTATAATCTGGGGTGTGGAGTACGCGGAGCCCCGATCGGAGGGTTCGCATGTGGATGGGGGGTGTTGTGTGCACGGGAAGGAGAGGGATAACGGATAATAGAGTCGAGGGAGGGAGCAAGGCTATTGTATATGATAAGATTTTACGTCAATGGAAATCGCAGATAGCGTTTACGAGGCGCCGCAACGCACCGACCCCTCGTGCCCGATTCCATGCACCCCACACCTCATCTAATCCGATGATCCCTCTGGAATCTTGCATAAGCCTTTCCTGGTCAAACGATCTTGGTTTGCCTCTTTGTTCGCTCCCACCCCGATCTTGTCCGAGTAACAGACCACCGAGCTCCTTTGCGAGCTCAGTGTGATACGCCCGTTCGTCAGCAACCATATCTTGCGTCACCGCATCTGTCGGCAGCCCAAGCCGGGCAAGCGAGCTCCGAACGAACGTCGTCTCCGAATCGCTTGTCGATGTGTCGCTATGAGAAATCCCCGTTTCAAGCCTGCGCCTCCGATCCTCTTCTTCTTGCTGGGTGAGTTTCACGTTTAATAGTTTTGCGTAGTTCGCCTGCGATCAGAGGAGATAATTCGTCAGAAATGTCATTTTTGCATGGGAAAAGGGGTTTAGAATGGCAGGAGCTGTCCATGCGATGACTGAAGCTTGTATGAGAATGACAAAGACGCTCACCATCTCCCGAGCTTTGGACATCAGGGCCTCGAGATCTCTCAAGGCATCTTCCATATCGTCGTGTGAAGTCTGCGCATTGATCTCAACGGACTGCAATATGCCGTCTATGGGAAAAGATGTCAATCTATGCGGGCGGGATAATACGCAGGCACATAGACTCACGAATGCCACGAGCCTGCGTTGACGAGAGCGCCACTTGGCTCGACGGCTTTCGGTCAAAACAACAGCAAATGAGTCTACGCCGCATCTATCATCATTCTAGACGCAACTTACAGCGCGCGCCCAAGCCTTGGCAAGTAAAGTTCGCTTCAGCGCGGCATACCAAACCTTGTCTCCTCCCCTTCTAAAACTAATCTTGATGGTATCCTTGGCGTTGGGATCGGGAGTGCGCGCCGGAGTCGTAGGCGAAGAAATGGAAGAGTTCTTGATTGGCTGAGGGGAACGAATGGCGGGGAGCCGGACATCACCGAGAGGCGTCGAACAGATCTCACAATGTGTCATCGACGGATGGTTGAAGAATGTACAAGCCGGACAAGCGATTTCTCCATTAGGGGCTATGGGAGAGGAGGGAGGCATTGACGAGGCTGATGGCAAAGAACTAGACATCGCAGACGTGGGAATAGATAGTCCGGGAAGAACCGAACGACTTGATTCCCGGACAGATTGGAACTGCTGGGGCATAGGTATATCGTCGTTCTTGGGAACGCCACAAAGCACACAGACCGGAGCAGATTCACTTGCACTCGCAGGATTGTTGTAGCTGCAGATTGGACACACCCACCCCTCTCTACTAGGCGCCTCATCGACAGAGTCTTCAATCGCAGGAGTCACCACAAGCTCAGAGTTGTCGTCATCTTGGACACCTAGACTCCCAGGATCGTCATACACAGATAACATAAGGATAACTTTAGGCGATGATTTGAGAAAGCCGGCATAGACGTCAGTTTGCTTGACACGAGAAAGATTACAAGCGGTTGAATATCTTCGGGGCTGGGCCGTGTCAACGTAGATTAAGCGATGGGTAGTAATATGGATTGTGCCGTTCTGATACTCTGGTGTCTTCTCTTTGCTTGGAATGCATGGTGAGAATGCTACAGTTCTTGGAAGAATCACACTTACCCATCGTATAGCCCTACGCTCTCTTGGCTTGCCACCAATTCCTCGTCTTCGTACAGAAGAGCTGCTACGGGGATCGACCCATCTAACCGACGGAAATGTCGATTCATGGCACAAGCCGTTGATCACCTTCAAGGATTCGACATTTGGACATGACATTTAGTAACCGATAACTTCTGTCTCGCTGGGATGACTGGCTGTCTAACCTTGTGAAGTGGGTGGGGAAAGTGGCAAGAAAGCCAAGTTCAGCGCTGATGTAATCTCTTAGTCTTATTTGTGTCGCCTGGGCTTTCGTTCTCCGCTGCCCCTTCGGCCGTAAGCAAATGCTGATCGAGTACTCAGTAATTTGGTGTAAATAATCAGGCTTGTGCCTATTCCATCGTTTGATTTATATACAGAAATTCTAGGAGAAAATATAACTGAAACACTCGTTCATCCATTATCGTCGTGCAAAATAACTAAGTAGCCTCTCTCATTTAGTAGCCAGGAGGGTTGACGGTAACCTTGAGGTCCTTGATGGTTCCGGTCTCAATCACGTACACCCATCCGTGAACATAAACTAAGTAGTATGGTTAAACACTAAATATGGGCCGGATGAACCAAAGCTCGTACCTTGTTTTCCGGATTGCCAGGCACTCTGGATAACGTCCGTATCAACCACGTTCTCAACCTGCTTGCGCACGTTTGCGTCGACCAGGTTAGCAAGTTCGGAGGAGGTATCGTGGCTAGGAGTTTGTTCCGACGCAAGTGAGGCGGCAAGCTCGGTCAATGGGTTGAGCCATCGCGCAAGGGGCGTCGCCGGGGCTGATAAGTTGTTGATGTTCTGCGCCGCAGCGTGGCAGGCAGCCGCTCCACCGCATTGAGTGTGACCCTGTAAATAAATTAGACCTCGATTAAAATTATTCGCACGAGACAAGGGCTTACAGCAATCACAACTGTAAGATAAGGTGGTTAGAATTAGTTTATGCGGAGGGCGATTGTTTGATTAATTAACGTACTGTGCTCAACGCCCAAGTTCTCTACTGCATAAGTCAGGACAGCAAGGGCAGAGTCGTCCTCAGGGTGGAATTGACTAGATGACACGTCATCCGAGTATTAGCGGCAGACCTCGAAAACGCCCATACGATAAGACTTACTTGGCAATGTTGCGGTGCACGAAAACCTCGCCCGGCTTGCAGCCCAGCACAGTGCTCTCGGGAACGCGCGAGTCGGCGCATCCTATCCAAAGGACCTTGGGGCTCTGTCCCTTGGCCGCATCGGCAAAAAAGGTAGGGTACCTGGCGCGCACGTCCTCCGCCCATTTGGCGTTGCCGGCGATCAGAGGTGCAAGTACAGCTTCAGACATTTCCTCGAGCGGATCACAGTAAGGGAGACCGAAAGTGCCTGGAGACGACGTAGGTGGGGGTAGTGATGTAGGGAGTGGAGTAGATATAGATGGCCGGGGGGTCAAGGCTGAGTCTCGAAAAGGAGAGGGGTACCGAGGGGTAGCGGTCGGTGCGAATAGACCCGAGTTTTTGTACCGGGACTCCTCGGATGGCGTGGTTCGGTTTGGCTCCGAAGGTGAGCTGGGACGGCTGTGAGCGAAGGGAAAGCTATTAATCGAGCGTTGACTCTTGGCAGTGCGTGAAATGATATCTGTCGGTCGGATACTATGGTGGTTGTTAGCTCCGTGCTGTACAGTCGCCCACTACAAATAAGAAGGGGTCCGTTACCGATTTTGCCTAAGCGAGGCGCGCGTTAAAGATACGCTCTGTGAACCAATGAACATGTCGCAAATAATAATTATGGATTTATCGGATGAACTTTGGGGGTGATGGGAGGTGGCTTGGGGGGTGAGGGGCTATGACTGCAACTTTTCGCCATCTTTTGCAATCGCAATTCAGTCCAAACAGGATCCCGGCGGCGCGCTTGCTCAACGGCTGGCTCTTGCGTCACGCGGATGTCTCACCTACAAAACGGGAAGCCCCATGCATATAGTTGCATTATCTGGACGCGCTGCCTCCAACAATTTCATAGGAATGCTCGAAGGATAATATCCGCAACTGCCATTACTATATGATAGTACAATTTCAGACGGTACTCAATGATAAGCCCTACTTTCCCAAGAAACCCGCCAACGCATCGGCCGAAATTTCAGACGTAAACATAACACAGATCACCTCCGACGGTGTTCAGCATACTCTTGACTGACTTCTGAGGGAACATTCCATCAGTGGGGAGCACACTCGAAGTATTCAGCCATGGCGGATAGCCGTTGGGGTACGCCACGTCCGTATATGTGCTAATGGATCCTCCCTTAAAGGCATTCGCGTTTGCAGAGCTCTTAAGCTGCCACAAGTACCAGATTCGGTCGATGTTCGCATGGTGAAGGAAGAACACCGGCTTGATACTCAAAATCAGCCTCGACGTACACACGAACAATCAGAATAGGTTTTGTTAGACGTACGTCATTCGGAGTCCACGTAGAACCCCCGATGCAGGACGAGCCGGCTGCTGTCGGGCACGTTCCCGCTAGGTCCCCTCCCATGATCATGTGCATGTTGGGATGGAACGCTTGGGCTTTCTCGGTAGCGTTTTGGAAGCCGACGAAATCTCCGGTATACCCGTTGATAGCAGCGTCGACATAGGCCTTGGTGATTGTTACATTCGCAGCTTCAGTCGGTCTTTCAAGCCAATACCAGTCGAGATAAGGGTACAAGGTGAACTGGCGGCGGATGACATGCTTGCTATCAACAATACCACGCAACATGTCAACCCCCGACTCAAGAGCTATTGGCCTGAGAAGACTCACATAGGATACGCCACAGTCATCTGCGCAAACCCGCCGGTCGTGACCGTATAGTCTTGGTTAGGATCGCCAAACCCACCTAGTCCGGACGTTGAGTCGGTGCTGAAAATAGCCGACTGGTTGAGCGCCTTGGAATCTTGCGACCAGTCTAAGAACGCCGGTTTAGTTATTCGCATGCCAAAACGTAACGAAGAGACCCACCCCAGTAGGGCATGACACCCTTGTAGCCGCATTGTGCCTTGAGTTGAGTAACGTGTTGATTCACAAACCACCTGGAGCGAGCATGAGCTTAATGAAACCTTCGAATGCGATTACTTATAGCTTACCTATGCCACGGCAGGAAGAATCCGGTGTAGTGAATCTGGTCGGTCAGGTCCATATGAACGTATGTCATGTCGTCATAATAAGACGAGTCGGTGGTGACATTGGGAAGGTTGGAGCGAGGGTAAGTAGGCTTCAGAGCCGACGTATGAGGTTTCTTAGCCAGGCACTAGAGAAGGCGTCAGCACGGGTTGCTCATTATGTTTTAAGTTTCGCATACGTTCACAGCAGCAATGTAGGCAGCTTTCTCAGCCGTCGAAAATGATCTCCATTCCTTTCGCACCTAGACCAGACACGAGTCACTGTCAATTAATACCACCACAACTCGTCTCGGATACATGCTCACCTCGGGTGATTTACAGGTACTGGAAGCGGTCGCATCCGTGGTAACCGTGTCCTCTGCCGGAGAAGGAACGGCCCCAACAATGAGTGCACTAGAGGCAGCAATTGCAACAAGGAGCGAGAAGTGATTGCGCATTTTCGGCGCGTGCAATCAAGTAATAAGGAAACTGAACGAATGTATGTGTCGGGGGAGGACGGACCAAAAGCGAGCGTAGGACAGGTTCTACATCCTGTTGTTAAATACGGCTCAGTGGTGATCATGCTGTCGACGAAAGGAAGCGCGTAGAGGAAGAAGTCGACGCTAGAAGTTGCGGTTGAATATTGAAGCAGTGGGATAGGAATACGATACGCGCTATTCACCAACTTGGAATTAGTGTAAAATATTATCCAACTAGCATTCGCGAGAGCGTGCAATAGCTCGTTACCAGTGCCTGTAACACGCTTATAATAGTAAATCGGCACCGCTGTGCGACTTGTTTCGAAGTCCGGCTGCCGATTCACTTGTGTAGCCGTCTGTAGCCGTTGCAAGCGGTTCTTGGAATACTGCAGTGCCCAAACACGGTGCTAATTGCAGGTCGGGGATGTCGTATCGGTTGCCAAGACAATGTTGCTAAGACTAGTGAGGTTGGTGTGGCGAGTATTACTTTCTGTCGTGTTAGTCGTGTTATTCGCCAAACAAAAACACAGCAATTAGGACTCCGGGACGACTTTGAACATCAAAACGAGACCCAATGTAGGTGGCGAGTGATCGAAAGTCCAACCAAGATGCTCGCGTACGTAGAGTAAATAGATGTTATGGCGACCGGTTGAGAACGACAGGATCATGCCCCTGTTCGACCACGCATGTCAGTGATATCACTATATTTTCATTAGAGATCTAGCAAGGGCCAAATCAGGCCTGTGTGATAGACTGTGAGCACCAAAGTCTAGGTCGAGATCAAGCTTTCGAGTGGCTTGAGTTTGAGTTTGTCCCAAGTTTTATATGTGCGGTCAGCACGTGCGGGAAACCTCCCGATCCTGCTCGATCGGGCACACTCAGATTTTCAGGTCCCACAATTCGGGAAACCCGTAGTCCTGGCCAGTACATTTGTTCCAAACGTTCCGTTGCACAGAATTCACTCAAGTAGATAACGTTCAAGGTAGATAACCTCCAAGTTAGATAACATTCGATGTAAATAACGTTCGAGGCAAATAACATTCCAAGAATACATAGTTAACCGCGCGATAAATAATCCACAAAACAGTTAGAGATTTGAAAGCTAGTATAACTTAGCGGTTGAATAAATATAAAATGGCGAGCGCGCTGCGATCGCCATTACACCCATCTCCATCCTAACGGCGCTCCGCCCACGCCATCCTATACGTCATCCTAGCGTTCATCTGCCTAAGTTCTTGTTCGTGTGCTGCCAATATCCCCCCAACCTCTATCTCGGCGGCTTGTCCTGTCGACAATAAGAATGGCTTGAGCGACATAGACTGCTTCAAAAGCATTTCCATCGCAAGCGTCGAAATTTCGCGTTGGTCGGGTTCCGGGTTATGGCGACCCACTGGGAACGGGATGGTTTCTGACCCTATATTGATGAAGAGCGGGACACCGTTTGAATCCGTCATGTTTCGCAAGAGGTCCGGCATGTTCGCTCCTATGCCTGGGGTATAACCGCGTTCGTGCATCAAGTTTTGGACTTGATTGTATAGTTGGTTCGTCGCCGGCGACGCGAGAGTTTCGCCCTCCGAGCCTTCCAGATAAAGATCCATCTCTCCGCTGGAGAAGGGTTCGTAAATCAACAGCAAATAGTAAGCCTGGTCTCGCACCTCATAAAAAGTCCCCCCGGCTTCAGAACCCTACCGACGTCGGCCAAAAATGCTCTGTTGGAATAAATCTTAGCATAGGTCATCCAAGTCCGTGTGAGTCTTACCGCCAATCTGTGATCTAGTAATGCAAAGGGCGTCAGGACGAGATGTGTTATGGTACTACCAGTGGACTTACCTGCACGTTTTGAAAACGGGCATGGACAATATCTACGGTGGAGGCCCCTTGTCGGATTCCCTCTTGCTGGAAGTCATACACTTCGTATGTGACCTGCGGTTCAAAAGTCTGCCTGGGTTCGGGACAAGGACGAGCTGGTAAATAACGCACATTGAGCGAATGTTCGAATGGGGTCATAGGGACTAGAGAAGAATGAGCACAATACATCCTCATTGAAAGGTTAGGACGCACAGATCTCAACCCCAATGAACTTCACGTCCTGAAACGGATCATCCGAGGCGTCGTCCGCCCTGCTCGCGAGATGAAATCAGAGAAAACCAGCAGCAGATTTGAGTCGTACCATTTACCGCTACCCTGCGAAACACAATCCAATTAGCATTTGTTCGCAGAGCTAAGGGTAGAACTCACACTTCCGACATCAAGCACAAGGCGGTTGTTGCGTGGAGTGAGATGTGCGTCGAACGGGCCAAACCAGTGCCGGTGGTTAAGGACGAGGGCCGCCAGATTGTGTTGAATGTCTCGTCGCTAGAAATAGAAGTGTATGGTAAATCAGGGTCAAGGTCAATGATCGTCATGACGCGCACCTGCATATCCGCCAGGTCAACGGGTAGGACGCAAGGTAGTGGGGCTTCGGGGTTATTACGAAGATGGGGCAGCAGGCGGCGAGTGGGAAATAGCCTGGCATAGCGCTCGAAAAAGTAGTTGGGATACTCGTCGGGATTGATTGGAACTATTGAGGGGTCGGATGGAGGAGGAGGGGAGGGTGAGCCATCATGGGTGTTGGCCATATGATGTGGGGTTAGATTTGGCTGGACGAAGTTAAGATCGGTGCGAAATTTTAGAACCGATAGAAAGGCGAGGCAGTGGCTGCCCTAGCATTTTTCTGAAGAGGGAATGGTCGGAGGTGGTGGCGATATTTTATAAGGACGAAGGTTGGGCAAGACGGTAGCTCTACGGTCGAACTTAGCGCGTGTTGGCCATC
>JANWGL010001425.1:0-11997 GCA_025200755.1 Ceratobasidium sp. C01
TTAGCATTACGTGGAATGATGTAGCAGCCTTGTCTTTCCCTAGTGCTTGAGACGTTTTATATGCTTGTATGTCCGTCGCCATTGATTTCGATGCAATGTTGGAGGAGCGGGCGCTGTTGCCAGTCAAATAAAGTCGGATTTTAAGAAAGAATCATGCTTATCACGCCCAAGAGCACTTCCCAGTATCTGGTCGGCCCTTTTGGCTCAGTGATTGGAGTGGCGTTGCCAGAATCATATGGCTGAAACAGGGTGGCTATCAGACCACCTCGTCGTGAATCTCTGCGGGCTTGTGCACGAATGTTCCTGTTTAAACATGTTATCTCATTTACCATAGAATCACACAACTCTTGTGGCGTGTCTAAACGTCTGGCTGCGGACAACCCCAAGTGGCTATTAAACCAGGTGGCTATCCTGCTCCCTATATTCCCAATCCTATCGCTACAACTTCACAGCTAGATAACTCACATAACGCATACAACCAACACCACTACATGTACCGTGCCACATAATTCGGACGGTGTAGTTGGCAAGTTAGTGGTTTGTGACACCTAATAAATAAGATATTGCTCAATTAACAACCATAAGACTGGTGAGTGGTGATGGTAGACCAGGTGGCGCTCAGGTTGACCAAGATCTCGATGACGTCAGCAAAGGGCGGGGCTTATTTGGCGCATGTATTGTGTTAGCACAGGTCTCACCTACTGATTGAGTGCTCGGCGATGACTAAAAGGCCATCTAAAAGCCTTACATGTCCTTTCCTTTATTTGGAAAATTTTCTACTAAAACATGGCGTCATATGTATGTGAGTTGGTAGTCCGCTCGGCTGTTACAGCAGGAGCGGAGGCAGCTACTTGTGAGAGATCCACGACTCATATCCACTGATTTTGACTTCCTTCCAATACTAGATATCCGGGATACAGTGTCTGATTACGCGCGTTCTGCATACAACATGTTTGGTGGATATTGGCGGACATTCCACAGTCGGGTCTCCCAACATCGTAAGTATCGTACACCCTACATGAGTGGATCGGGGGTTGCTGAAGTCGCATTTCGTCTGCTTTGACAGATATTCGCGAGTGGCTGGGCAACATCGGCATATGTATAGGTGCTGGCGCGGTCATTGCGGGAATAATCCTATTCGGCGTCTTCACAGCCGGCTTTGGTTCGTTGGGAGTAGCTGCTGGTAAGGCATAACATTGGGCTTTCCGTTGAAGATTACTCAAATGTAAATTTACTATACGGTCAGGCTCTGCTGCTGCCGCGTTTCAAGGTGCAGCGTACGGCGCGCTCACCCCAGCAGGGGGTCATTTCGCTATCATGACCTCCCTGGCCATGACGGGCGCATGCTTACTGTGATTTACAAGTCTTAAACTGGGGACACGAACGGCCCCGTCGAAAAATTTGTTCACCATCCTGAATCTATTACCGGGGCTCGTGTATTGCTATTATCTTTCGCTCCTGATCCAGCGTTATGTTAGAGAAAGTAGCCGCCTCGTTCATCGCCAAGGCTTGATACGGTCTATCCATTTGGACGTGCGCCGGTGTTTATTGCAGTGCAATGCTAAAATCAGAGGAAGCATAAAATCTTGGCCATCGCTTCCAAGAGCCTTTCTAGGTATATAATTGACTGTTTTGGCTTGGTGGTTGGAGCGTCGTTTCTAGAACCATGTGGCTGAAACGGGGTGGCTATCGTTATCAGATGACCCCTTCGCAAATCCCTGTCAACTTGCTTGCATATGAGTGCTATTGCTAAGCTCGTTGCCCTATTTGTCCCAGAGCCACGCGACCCCTTGAGGTGTGCTCATACATGTGGCTAAGGGCAATCTCGCCAAGCGGCTACTAAACCAGGTGGCTATTCCACTCTCTGCGTTTTCAACCCTATTATCCCCCAGAAATTTCCCATGATGCGAAGCCTTAGCATCATTCCATGTAACTTACAACGCGCTGTGAACGAATTAGCCGGTAGGTTGGCAATATACTGCATGGCGCCGGTTTACCATCTCCACTCTAGCCTTCCAGAGCAATGCTTGGCGATGCCTTAGCTCAAGCCAGAAAGTGCTTAGTAAACACCTGCGTGGTCTCATTGCCTGGATTGCGCAGCCACGTAGGTTTCTAGGATGTATATGACAGTGGTTGCTAAAGTTATGACTTGGTTCTTCCCCCAGACATTCGGGCTCGACTGGTTGCGTCCGCTGCCTGCATTGGCGCTCTAGCATTCATGATTCTCGAAGTTCAAATGGGTGGTGCTTGTTATGCAGTCGTTCTAGCGAGTAAGTCTGCAGCTCTCTTTGAAAGGACAAAGTTAACCTAGCGTTTCACGAAGGCCATAAGACAGCCACTATTCAGGGAGTAGCCCATGGGACCTTTATCCCCCCAGGAAGTTGGCTATCCGGTATGGCGCCGATAGAAATGACTAGCAACTTGAAGCTTTTGGCTGGAGGCTTATACTTAGCAGCTGCTGGAATGGCGGCAATTGGATCTCAACTCAAGGAATAGCATAGGAGCTATCTTGTTGTTTGCGACGAATTATTGGTCTTGTATCTACTTCGATATTAAACTCCTCTTGACGTTTCATTTCCTCTGTGTGATTATTCTCGATGTAGGGCTTCAATTGGTGGCAGAGTCAATGCACTTCATTCGATAAGCCTGCTGCGCTGGGTACCAAGATACCTAAGTGAAGCCGACGCATGTACCAAGCCGACCCCTCATCAACATCCTTGTAAACGCAGTCCGGTGGTCCGTAATATGATTCATATTTATTTAAGCTCCAGCCTATGTAGAAGCCAATAAAATCGTCGATATGGAATGTATAACACCGAGTATCCCTGTAGATATAACTGAAAAGAGAGTATATATGCTGGTGCGCAGGTTGGGGGCGCGGAGAGGGCGGTACTAATTAGGGACCAAGATACTGGCGAGAGTGGGGTTCTCATAACAGGCATTTAGACCAGAAATCTTTATCAAGCTCGACAGTATTCCGTCATGGGGCAGGATAGGATCTGGGGAAACTTAATTGGCCAGGTAGCTCTCACACTTGCATATTCCCGTTAGAAGTCCGACATCCTAAGTTTCTCTTTAGCATCAATAACGTCGAGTTTCGTAGTCCTAAGGTAAGTGATCAATGCGGTATAACGCAATATCATTCCGAACCAGACAAAATAGTTAGATACTCTTCATATGACGGCGTGCAAAGTGGCTACGGCGTGGCTATGGGTCCTGGTCTCGAACCCGGAAACTGATCGGCGTACAGGGACACTTTGCGATGCACCTCGCTGCAAGACGTTAGTGCCACAACTGCGAGGCGCCCGTAAACTAGGTTAGTCTAATCTCCAGACAGCCCACCGCCACTTGTAGAGTTTAAGACCGGATTTGAGTATACAGAGCACATGCACGCTCGATCCTCAAAATACCTCATGTCTTTCATCTCCGTATAAGTTTAGAACATCATGTTCAATTATTGAATACACCTGTACCTCCGTCTGCTTCGCTAAACCGAGACGCAAAATCCGTGCCACGCGGCACGGGGCCGCTCTTTAAACAAAATGCCCATCCCAGACATATCCGATAAACAGGTTAGGTAGCCATCTAATCTCTCCTACGCCACCGGCTCCAGTGTCCCTCGTGATCGACCCGTCCTCTTCCGCGCATTCTACCATTTCTTGTATCATCGCGAGGCTCACGCCTGCCCCCTCGGCGCTGGCTGCGATCTGAAATGTCGTTCGACCTGCGGGGAAACAAGCACGAAGGGACTCGGATATCCGTTTGGCGAAGGCGTCACGGGTATAATCTGGGGTGTGGAGTACGCGGAGCCCCGATCGGAGGGTTCGCATGTGGATGGGGGGTGTTGTGTGCACGGGAAGGAGAGGGATAACGGATAATAGAGTCGAGGGCGGGAGCAAGGCTATTGTATATGATAAGATTTTACGTCAATGGAAATCGCAGATAGCGTTTACGAGGCGCCGCAACGCACCAACCCCTCGTGCCCGATTCCATGCACCCCACACCTCATCTAATCCGATGATCCCTCTGGAATCTTGCATAAGCCTTTCCTGGTCAAACGATCTTGGTTTGCCTCTTTGTTCGCCCCCACCCCGATCTTGTCCGAGTAACAGACCACCGAGCTCCTTTGCGAGCTCAGTGTGATACGCCCGTTCGTCAGCAACCATATCTTGCGTCACCGCATCTGTCGGCAGCCCAAGCCGGGCAAGCGAGCTCCGAACGAACGTCGTCTCCGAATCGCTTGTCGATGTGTCGCTATGAGAAATCCCAGTTTCAAGCCTGCGCCTCCGATCCTCCTCTTCTTGCTGAGTGAGTTTCACGTTTAATAATTTTGCGTAGTTCGCCTGCGATCAGAGGAGATAATTCGTCAGAAATGTCATTTTTGCATGGGAAAAGGGGTTTAGAATGGCAGGAGCTGTCCATGCGATGACTGAAGCTTGTATGAGAATGACAAGGACGCTCACCATCTCCCGAGCTTTGGACATCAGGGCCTCGAGATCTCTCAAGGCATCTTCCATATCGTCGTGTGAAGTCTGCGCATTGATCTCAACGGACTGCAATATGCCGTCTATGGGAAAAGATGTCAATCTATGCGGGCGGGATAATACGCAGGCACATAGACTCACGAATGCCACGAGCCTGCGTTGACGAGAGCGCCACTTGGCTCGACGGCTTTCGGTCAAAACAACAGCAAATGAGTCTATGCCGCATCTATCATCATTCTAGACGCAACTTACAGCGCGCGCCCAAGCCTTGGCAAGTAAAGTTCGCTTCAGCGCGGCATACCAAACCTTGTCTCCTCCTCTTCTAAAACTAATCTTGATGGTATCCTTGGCGTTGGGATCGGGAGTGCGCGCCGGAGTCGTAGGCGAAGAAATGGAAGAGTTCTTGATTGGCTGAGGGGAACGAATGGCGGGGAGCCGGACATCGCCGAGAGGCGTCGAACAGATCTCACAATGTGTCATCGACGGATGGTTGAAGAATGTACAAGCCGGACAAGCGATTTCTCCATTAGGGGCTATGGGAGAGGAGGGAGGCATTGACGAGGCTGATGGCAAAGAACTAGACATCGCAGACGTGGGAATGGATAGTCCGGGACGAGCGGAACGACTTGATTCCCGGACAGATTGGAACTGCTGGGGCATAGGTATATCGTCGTTCTTGGGAACGCCACAAAGCACACAGACCGGAGCAGATTCACTTGCACTCGCAGGATTGTTGTAGCTGCAGATTGGACACACCCACCCCTCTCTACTAGGCGCCTCATCGACAGAGTCTTCAATCGCAGGAGTCGCCACAAGCTCAGAGTTGTCGTCATCTTGGACACCTAGACTCCCAGGATCGTCATACACAGATAACATAAGGATAACTTTAGGCGATGATTTGAGAAAGCCGGCATAGACGTCAGTTTGCTTGACACGAGAAAGATTACAAGCGGTTGAATATCTTCGGGGCTGGGCCGTGTCAACGTAGATTAAGCGATGGGTAGTAATGTGGATTGTGCCGTTCTGATACTCTGGTGTCTTCTCTTTGCTTGGAATGCATGGTGAGAATGCTACAGTCCTCGGAAGAATCATACTTACCCATCGTATAGCCCTACGCTCTCTTGGCTTGCCACCCATTCCTCGTCTTCGTACAGAAGAGCTGCTACGGGGATCGACCCATCTAACCGACGGAAATGTCGATTCATGGCACAAGCCGTTGATCGCCTTCAAGGATTCGACATTTGGACATGACAGTTAGTAACCGATAACTTCTGTCTCGCTGGGATTACTGGCTGTCTAACCTTGTGAAGTGGGTGGGGAAAGTGGCAAGAAAGCCAAGTTCAGCGCTGATGTAATCTCTTAGTCTTATTTGTGTCGCCTGGGCTTTCGTTCTCCGCTGCCCCTTCGGCCGTAAGCAAATGCTGAACGAGTACTCAGTAATTTGGTGTAAATAATCAGGCTTGTGCCTATTCCATCGTTTGATTTATATACAGAAATTCTAGGAGAAAATATAACTGAAACACTCGTTCATCCATTATCGTCGTGCAAAATAACTAAGTAGCCTCTCTCATTTAGTAGCCAGGAGGGTTGACGGTAACCTTGAGGTCCTTGATGGTTCCGGTCTCAATCACGTACACCCATCCGTGAACATAAACTAAGTAGTATGGTTCAACACTAAATATGGGCCGGATGAACCAAAGCTCGTACCTTGTTTTCCGGATTGCCAGGCACTCTGGATAACGTCCGTATCAACCACGTTCTCAACCTGCTTGCGCACGTTTGCGTCGACCAGGTTAGCAAGTTCGGAGGAGGTATCGTGACTAGGAGTTTGTTCCGACGCAAGTGAGGCGGCAAGCTCGGTCAATGGGTTGAGCCATCGCGCAAGGGGCGTCGCCGGAGCTGATAGGTTATTAATGTTCTGCGCCGCAGCGTGGCAGGCAGCCGCTCCACCGCATTGAGTGTGGCCCTGCAAATAAATTAGACCTCGATTAAAATTATTCGCACGAGATAAGGGCTTACAGCAATCACAACTATAAGATAAGGTGGTTAGAATTAGTTTATGCGGAGGGCGATTGTTTGATTAATTAACGTACTGTGTTCAACGCCCAAGTTCTCTACTGCATAAGTCAGGACAGCAAGGGCAGAGTCGTCCTCAGGGTGGAATTGACTAGATGACACGTCATCCGAGTATTAGCGGCAGACCTCGAAAACGCCCATACGATAAGACTTACTTGGCAATGTTGCGGTGCACGAAAACCTCGCCCGGCTTGCAGCCCAGCACAGTGCTCTCGGGAACACGCGAGTCGGCGCATCCTATCCAAAGGACCTTGGGGCTCTGTCCCTTGGCCGCATCGGCAAAAAAGGTAGGGTACCTGGCGCGCACGTCCTCCGCCCATTTGGCGTTGCCGGCGATCAGAGGTGCTAGTACAGCTTCAGACATTTCCTCGAGCGGATCACAGTAAGGGAGACCGAAAGTGCCTGGAGACGACGTAGGTGGGGGTAGTGATGTAGGGAGTGGAGTAGATATAGATGGCCGGGGGGTCAAGGCTGAGTCTCGAAAAGGAGAGGGGTACCGAGGGGTAGCGGTCGGTGCGAATAGACCCGAGTTTTTGTACCGGGACTCCTCGGATGGCGTGGTTCGGTTTGGCTCCGAAGGTGAGCTGGGACGGCTGTGAGCGAAGGGAAAACTATTAATCGAGCGTTGACTCTTGGCAGTGCGTGAAATGATATCTGTCGGTCGGACACTATGGTGGTTGTTAGCTCCGTGCTGTACAGTCGCCCACTACAAATAAGAAGGGGTCCGTTACCGATTTTGCCTAAGCGAGGCGCGCGTTAAAGATACGCTCTGTGAACCAATGAACATGTCGCAAATAATAATTATGGATTTATCGGCTGAACTTTGGGGGTGATGGGAGGTGGCTTGGGGGGTGAGGGGCTATGACTGCAACTTTTCGCCATCTTTTGCAATCGCAATTCAGTCCAAACAGGATCCCGGCGGCGCGCTTGCTCAACGGCTGGCTCTTGCGTCACGCGGATGTCTCACCTACAAAACGGGAAGGTTTCGTGCATATAGCTATCTCGACGTGCGGTCCTCAACAATTTCATAGAAATACCAGAAGGATAATATCTGCAACTGCTATTACTATATGATGGTGCAATTTCAGACGAAACCAAATGATAAGCCTACTTCCCCAAGAACCCCACTAACATGCATCGGCCGAAATTTCAGACGTAAACATAACACAGATCACCTCCGACGGTGTTCAGCATACTCTTGACTGACTTCTGAGGGAACATTCCATCAGTGGGGAGCACACTCGAAGTATTCAGCCATGGTGGATAGCCGTTGGGGTACGCCACGTCCGTATATGTGCTAATGGATCCTCCCTTAAAGGCATTCGCGTTTGCAGAGCTCTTAAGCTGCCACAAGTACCAGATTCGGTCGATATTCGCATGGTGAAGGAAGAACACCGGCTTGATACTCAAAATCAGCCTCGACGTATACACGAACAATCAGAATAGGTTTTGTTAGACGTACGTCATTCGGAGTCCACGTAGAACCCCCGATGCAGGACGAGCCGGCTGCTGTTGGGCACGTTCCCGCTAGGTCCCCTCCCATGATCATGTGCATGTTGGCATGGAACGCCTGGGCTTTCTCGGTAGCGTTTTGGAAGCCGACGAAATCTCCGGTATACCCGTTGATAGCAGCGTCGACATAGGCCTTGGTGATTGTTACATTCGCAGCTTCAGTCGGTCTTTCAAGCCAATACCAGTCGAGATAAGGGTACAAGGTGAACTGGCGGCGGATGACATGCTTGCTATCAACAATACCACGCAACATGTCAACCCCCGACTCAAGAGCTATTAGCCTGAGAAGACTCACATAGGATACGCCACAGTCATCTGCGCAAACCCGCCGGTCGTGACCGTATAGTCTTGGTTAGGATCGCCGAACCCACCTAGTCCGGACGTTGAGTCGGTGCTGAAAATAGCCGACTGGTTGAGCGCCTTGGCATCTTGCGACCAGTCTAAGAACGCCGGTTTAGTTATTCGCATGCCAAAACGTAACGAAGAGACCCACCCCAGTAGGGCATGACACCCTTGTAGCCGCATTGTGCCTTGAGTTGAGTAACGTGTTGATTCACAAACCACCTGGAGCGAGCATGAGCTTAAGGAAACCTTCGAATGCGATTACTTATAGCTTACCTATGCCACGGCAGGAAGAATCCGGTGTAGTGAATCTGGTCGGTCAGGTCCATATGAACGTATGTCATGTCGTCATAATAAGACGAGTCGGTGGTGACATTGGGAAGGTTGGAGCGAGGGTAAGTAGGCTTTAGAGCCGACGTATGAGGTTTCTTAGCCAGGCACTAGAGAGAAGACGTCAGCACGGGTTGCTCATTATGTTTTAAGTTTCGCATACGTTCACAGCAGTGATGTAGGCAGCTTTCTCAGTCGTCGAAAATGATCTCCACTCCTTTCGCACCTAAACCAGACACGAGTTACTGTCAATTAATACCACCACAACTCGTCTCGGATACATGCTCACCTCGGGTGATTTGCAGGTACTAGAAGCGGTCGCATCCGTGGTAACCGTGTCCTCTGCCGGAGAAGGAACGGCCCCAACAATGAGTGCACTAGAGGCAGCAATTGCAGCAAGGAGCGAGAAGTGATTGCGCATTTTCGACGCGTGCAATCAAGTAACAAGGAAACTGAACGAGTGTATGTGCCGGGGGAGGAAGGACCAAAAGCGAACGTAGGATAGGTTCTACATCCTGTTGTTAAATACGGCTCAGTTGTGATCATGCTGTCGACGAAAGGAAGCGTGTAGAGGAAGAAGTCGACGCTAGAAGTTGCGGTTGAACATTGAAGCAGTAGGATAGGAATACGATACGCGCTATTCACTAACTTGGAATTGGTGTAAAATATTATCCAGCTAATATTCGGGAGAGCGTGCAATAGCTCGTTACCAGTGCCTGTAACACGCTTATAATAGTAAATCGGCGCCGCTGTGCGACTTGTTTCGGAGCCCGGCTGCCGATTCACTTGTGTAGCCGTCTGTAGCCGTTGCAAGCGGTTCTTGGAATACTGCAGTGCCCAAACACGGTGCTAATTGCAGGTCGGGGATGTCGTATCGGTTGCCAAGACAATGTTGCTAAGACTAGTGAGGTTGGTGTGGCGAGTATTACTTTCAGTCGTGTTAGTCGTGTTATTCGCCAAACAAAAACACAGCAATGAGGACTCCGGGACGACTTTGAACATCAAAACGAGACCCAACGTAGGTAGCGAGTGGTCGAAAGTCCAACCAAGATGCTTGTGTAAGTAGAGTAAATAGATGTTATGGCGACCGGTTGAGAACGACAAGATCATGCCCTGCTCGACCGCGCATGTCAGTGATATCACTATATTCTCATTAGAGATCTAACAAGGACCAAATCAGGCCTGTGTGATAGATTGTGAGCACCAAAGTCTAGGTCGAGATCAAGCTTTCGAGTGGCTTGAGTTTGAGTTTGTCCCAAGTTTTATATGTGCGGTCAGCACGTGCGGGAAACCTCCCGATCCTGCTAGATCGGGCACACTCAGATTTTCAGGTCCCACAATTCGGGAAACCCGTAGTCCTGGCCAGTTCACTTGTTCCAAACGTTCCGTTGTACAGAATCCACTCAAGGTAGATAACGTTCAAGGCAGATAACCTCCAAGTTAGATGACATTCGATGTAGATAACGTTCGAGGCAAATAACATTCCAAGAATACATAGTTAACCGCGCGATAAATAATCCACAAAACAGTTAGAGATTTGAAAGCTAGTATAACTTAGCGGTTGAATAAATATAAAATGGCGAGCGCGCTGCGATCGCCATTACACCCATCTCCATCCTAACGGCGCTCCGCCCACGCCATTCTATACGTCATCCTAGCGTTCATCTGCCTAAGTTCTTGCTCGTGTGCCGTGAACATCCCCCCAGCCTCTATCTCGGCGACTTGTCCTGTCGACAATAGGAATGGTCTAAGGGACATAGACTGCTTCAAAAGCATTTCCATCGCAAGCGTCGAAATTTCGCGTAGTTCGGGTTCCGGGTTATGGCGACCCACTGGGAACGGGATGATTTCTGACCCAATATTGATGAAGAGCGGGGCACCGTTTGAATCCGTCATGTTTCGCAATAGGTCCGGCATGTTCGCTCCTATGTCTGGAGTATAACCGCGTTCGAGCATCAAGTTTTGAACTTGACTATATAGTTGGTTCGTCGCCGGCGACGCCAGAGCCTCGCCCTCCGAACCTTCCAGATATAGATCCATTTCTCCGCTGGAGAAGGGTTAGTAAACCAACGACATTTAGTAAGGTCTGGTCTCGTACCTCATAAAAAGTCCCCCCGGTTTCAGAACTCTACCGACGTCGGCCAAAAATGCTCTATTGGGATAAATCTTAGGACAGATCATCCAAGTCCGTGTGATAGTCTTACCGCCAATCGACTATCTAGTAATACGAAGGGCGTCAGGACGAGATATGCCATGTCACTGCCAGGGGGCTTACCTGCATGTTTTGAAAACGGGCATGGACAATGTCCACGGTGGAGGTCGCTTGTCGGATCCCCTCTTGCTGGAAGTCGTAAACTTCGTATGTGACCTGCGGTTCAAAAGTCTGCCTGGTTCTGGACAAGGACAAGGTCGTAAATAACGCACGTTGAGCGAATGTTCAAATGGGGCCATAGGGACTAGGGAAGAATGAGCACAACACATCCTCGTAGAAAGCTTAGGACGCACCGATCTCAACCCCAATGAACTTCACGTCCTGAAACGGATCATCCGAAGCGTCGTCCGCCCTGCTCACGAGATGAAATCAGCGAAAACTAGGAGCAGAGTTGAGTCGTACCATTTACCGCTACCCTGTGAGACACAATCCAATCAGCATTTGTTCGCAGAGCTAAGGGTAGAACTCACACTTCCAATATCAAGCACGAGGCGGTTGTTGCGTGGAGTGAGATGTGCGTCGAACGGGCCAAACCAGTGTCGGTGGTTAAGAATGAGGGCCGCCAAATTGTGTTGAATGTCTCGTCGCTAGAAATAGAAGTGTATGGTAAATCAGGGTCAAGGTCAATGATCGTCATGACACGCACCTGCATATCTGCCGGGTCAACGGGCAGGACACAAGGTAGTGGGGCTCCGGGGGTATTATGAGGATGGGGCTGCAGGCGGCGAGTGGGAAATAGCCTAGCATAGCGCTCGAAAAAGTAGTTGGGATACTCGTTGGGATTGATTGGGACTATTGAGGGGTCGAATGGAGGAGGGGAAGGTGAGCCATCATGGGTGTTGGCCATATGATGTGGGGTCAGATATGCCTGGACGAAGTTAAGATCGGTGCGAAATTTTAGAACCGATATAAAGGCGAGGCAGTGGCTGCCTTATCATTTTTCTGAAGAGGGAATGGTCGGAGGTGGTGGTGATATTTTATAAGGACGAAGGTTGGGCAAGATGGTAGCTCTGCGGTCGAGCTTAGCGCGTGTTGGCCATC
>JANWGL010001427.1:0-30412 GCA_025200755.1 Ceratobasidium sp. C01
GTATAGTATATTACTATTGTATTTACTCTACAGACGTATACATATTGTTACAAAAATCTATATCCAAGACCAGCTGTTATACCAGCTATTTTCTGTTCTCAAATGTTGTCATATCAACTCAGGACTCTGATATATGCTGGTATTTAGCCAGTTTTACAAGTCCATATAGTGGTATTATACCAATCCTCCCAAATCAAGAAGCACTGGAGGGTGTATGGAATTTCAAGTGCTGAGGACAAAACCTCTCTCAGGCGCCTCCTCAATGATTCATCGATATCTCAATGGTTTTTTCATCAGTTCTAATCTGACTATATGAGTTTTGTAGCCTAGCTGTCTGGCTTCAAAACGATACTTATTACAGAGTATACTAATCGATGGCTCCAAATATATAGGTTGGTCAATCGAGGACATACCTCTCTGAGAGAGGTTTAGTCCGATACTGTAGTTAGCCACCACTGAGCGGCTATATGCGTTTGATAAGTCTGTTGTTAATTGAATTTTGATGAAACAGTTCGCGGACAACGATGGCGTGTTCTCGCCCCCGCTATTGAGTCAAGTAAATCAAGGCGCACTTTTCGATATCACAATGTTCGGCACCGGAGTCCCATTAGTACCTCACTCTACCCGCATTGCTTCCCTTTCCGAATCCAGGTCGTGTTAAACCTTAAACTACCTCAGAGCACAGAAAGCTTGGTCCAGATGATCATTCCCGCGACTGAGGAAAGAGAGTACAAGTTGGAGCGTCAAACTGGAAGATGTGTCCTGCTTCCCCTCAAACACTGAGGTGTACGCCTAGCACGTATCGACGTCTCGGTTGTAGTAATTATGTTCACAGTTCACCGGTAGCATACAAGTAATATGGGGGCGCTTTACATATTTTGCCGGCTACAATTGCTGGATTCTACATAATTCTCCCCTATCCACTACGGGGGCGGATGCCATTTCCGCTTCACGTATAGCATGTTTTACAGAAATACATACGGATGCATATGTACATCCCCTGTTTTTCCGTTCATACCCATTTTTAGATATGCATAAGTCGTTGGCTGGATATTTAAGACAGAAAACGAGCAGCTAGACTATTTGATGGCCGACAATGCCATCATGCTAACTATGCATGTATGGTAGCTGCTAGCCTTTCTGCTCGCCAGATAACTTTCCGCATATGTGAATGTAGCCTATCATATCCACGATATCTTTATTGACTCTTCTCAGAATGGAGCCGCCAAAGCGTATGCAGAGGTGTGATGACTAATAGGTGGGTAGTGCATAAGCGCTGACCCGCCGCTTCACCGCTTCCGTTCTGACCGCTACCACCCTACCCATCTATTTATCTTCTTCCATTCTACTCCGTGATGCCTAGTTCCTCAAAAGCAAAGGGAATACGTACATTGTCACTAGGTGCGCCCGCCACTTGCCTATCAGGCGTAGGATTGTTACTTAGGTGTATTTCCAGATGGAGGTTTCGTTAACGTCCTCAGCGCGCTCATCGTTCTCCGAGAATTCTTGCGCAGGAAGCAGTCCATAGATGGTCTATCCGACATACCCGTTCCGTTCGATTGTTTCGACATCATGGCTGGAACAGGCATGGGAGGGTACGAACCAACCCGAACCCTAGTTTGATCGTGTACTGACGACCGCTCAGAGTCATGGTCATACTGATGGGTAGACTGAGACTAAACATTGACCTTACTATCGAGTACTGCGTTGAAATACTGGAGCGAGTGTTCGGGAACCGAAAGTGGTTGTCAAGGGTTAGCGAGTTTAGCGTCACTACTCTGGAGACGGTGATCGGCGAGATCGTGGCGAGGCACTGTGGACGTGCCGATGCACGAATGATCGACTCGGAAAACAAGTCAGATGGGTGTAAGGTGTAAGTCATCGCCTTAAATTAGATTACCTAAGATTTCATTTCTTTCATCCAATTCTAGAATGGTATGTGCTAGGACAGCAGACGCCATTCGGGCGGGTACTATTACCTGCATTCGCACCTACCGAGTGTCTGCTAATCAAGGTCCAGACTGCACCATCGTCGAAGCTATACGTGCGACGACCGCAACGCCCGGAATGTTCAAGCGGGCGATGATTAAGGAACAAGGGATCGCCGTCTCTTACGTCAGCGGAGGACTAGAGTGCAACAACCCCACCGACAGGCTGCTGGCGGACGTGTCGTTGGTGTTTCCGGAACAGCCAATCGCGTGCGTAATCAGCATCGGATGTGGCCAACCGCACTCTGGGAACGTGCCGGACGCGAAGATATATGGAGCATTCCTGCCATCGAAGTTACTCCCAGTCATGCTGACGATAGCGACTGATTGCGAAAAGACGCATCAGGATCTAGCGCGTCGATTCGAGCCTGCGAAGGACGTATACTTCCGGTTCAACGTCGAGCATGGCATGCAAGGCGTCAAAGCATCCGATACCACCAAGCTGTCCGAAGTACAGGCGCATGCGCAAGCTTACTTGCAAGACGTGTTGGTGAATGTCAGCATGGACACGGCGACGAGAGCTACCTCACTTAGGAAAGGACTGGTCATGTTACAGAGTAAATAGCCTTATCCGTTTATTTGCCAGAGGATTGCTGATCTTTCTGGACTTTTCAGGCGGTAACGTAGTACTAGTGGGCCAGAAACGCCCCGGCATTGGTCGATGCCCTCCACCGACTCAGACTTTCACCGGCCGGGAAGATATTCTCGGGCGAATGCAGGACTATTATTTCGAGGTTTCCTCATCTGAGAGGCATTTATTCGTACTATGCGGGCTTGGGGGCGCCGGGAAGACGCAGCTGGCGCTCAGGTTTGTTCAGCAGCACAGAGACAAGTACGTCAACAGGGCGGTCTGTTCTTCGAGTCTGAAACTCTGTTTCCTTTATAGGTTCTGGGATGTGTTCTACATAGATTCCACCAATCATGAGACGATCTCGGCTGGCTTGGTTGCTCTTACAAAGGCCGCCAAGGTAGAAGAGACTCCAGAAGAGGCGTTGGCGTGGCTGGTGTCACAGGAAGAGCGCTGGCTACTCGTCCTGAATAATGCCGACGACACCAAGCTCAACCTGCGCCAGTTCTTCCCTGCCTGCACGCACGGGGACATTTTGATCACTACTCGGAATCAACAGATGCGCGCTCACACTCTGGAACCAAGGGCATACTGTAGCGTGGCTGAGATGCTGCCAAGTGATGCACTTCCGTTGATGCTGAAAACATCAGGAGCTGGAGGGGAAGAGAGCGAAGTTAAGGTTGCAAACACACTGATAAAAGTGCGTCTCCGTCTTAAGGATCTATTGACGTTGTGCTTAGAGGCTGCTATAGGAACTTGGCTTTTTTGCTCTCGCAATCGTGCAATCTGGCGCATACATGCGTGCAACGCAGTGCGGGATAGCCGAGTATCACGAACTGTTTCAGGTAGCACGCGAACGTCTGCTTAGAGGGCGCGGAATAGAACAGACTGACGACTATCCAACGTCGCTCCTCGCCTCCTGGGAAATCAGCTATGATCAACTCTCCCCTCGCGCCATCCAGCTTCTGCACATAATGTCGTTTCTGCATCACGAGGGCATCTCGGAGGCGCTCTTCAAAGTCGCCTGCACCAGGACCGTGTCGTTCAAACCAGCGATACCGCTTACTGAGTCCCAAAGCGCCACAAAGGCAGTGGTATTTGATTTCTTATCCTCGCTCAGAACGCCATCAGGGGAGTGTGACCCGCTGACGCTCAAGGGTCTAACGAATCACCTTCGCTCTTTCTCGCTACTAGACTACAACACACAATCCAGCTCGTATTCGATGCACCCGCTTGTCCAACAATGGTGTCGGACCAAAGCGCCGGATGCGGCGACCGTGCGGGAATGCGCCGCGTGGGTGCTCTCTCTCTGTGTGGAACGAAAGTTTCACTCGGATAACTATGCACTTCGTCGCCGACTCTTGCCGCACGTTCTTGCTCTCGACTTGAATCACACGCGACTAGTGCCTATTCTGGCTTACAAACTGGGCCTAATCTACAGTGAAGCTGGATATGCAAAAGAGGAACTAGAACTCGCCACAATTGCACTGGAAGCCAGCAGAAACACGCTTGGCAACGAAGACCCTACAACACTCTCTTGCATGCACCGCATGGCGTCGGCACTCCATTCGCAGGGTGACTGGGAACAAGGAGTGGAGATGCTGATCGAGATGATCGAGATGAGGAAGCGAGTGCAAGGCCAAGAGCACCCTAAAACACTCACCAGCATGCATGATCTCGCAACGATATATAGCGATCAAGGGCGGTGGGAAGAGTCGGAAACGATGTTGGTGGAGTTGATCGAGAGAAAGAAACGGGTGTTGGGCACAGAGCACGGCAGCACACTCCGGAGTATGGGAGCGCTTGCGGTGACGTACCGGAAGCAAGGTCGACTGTTGAAGGCGGAGGGGCTCCTGGCTGAGGTGCTTGAGTCAATGCAGCAGGAGATGGGCAGAGAGCACCCCAATACGATGACAACTATGTATAATCTGGCAACGTTATATGGAGAGCAAGGAAAGCTGCGAGAGGCGGAAGCGCTGATGGAGGAGACCGTAGCTCTGGGGAAACGTGTTCTCGGGGAATCACATGTCGACACTCGAGAGAGTATCCGGGAGCTTAAAAAAATACAACGATCGATGCAACGATAGCTTATACTTGCTTATCTCCTTCATCTATGTTCCTTTTTGCCTATTCACTTTTTGGCTACCTCTGCGTTTATTGTTTCATTCTGCCGTGTATATCCTTTCACCCTGTTCAGAATTCAAGTTCCAATCGTCTTCACCCACGATGGCCTTCACCTTGGTAAAATCATCATGTCCCCGCGCGGTGACAGAGCGAAATCGCCCGTTGAGGTAATTGTGGACTGGAACTGGTCTGGTTGTTTCTTAAGTTGTTTGGAGTACCGTACTATAGAACCTCTGAGATCGCGCATAAAGGTAGATCAACGGTGAGAGGCATACTTGTAGTGTTTCTGAAATAATAAGAAAAATATGACTATCAGGACAACTTTACGCTCTACCTTGGACTCTTAATTAGGGTCAGTAGTTTGGCTGGCTACAATAATTGTTCTTAGCTGTGCTATTACCTTATGTTTGGAATGTTAGACCCGAGAGCAACCTGTTATCATCTAATTCAAAGTAGCAAGTATCGCGTTTACTCCATCCTAAAACACACACGCCCGATCACAGCCAAAAGCACTCCAATGCGATTACTATCAACAACAGCAAGCTGAGAAAAAAGAAAAAGAAATGATAACAACAAAGTAAGACAAAAGCTACACGATCCGTCCATCCATTTTACAAACAATTTTTTCATCCTCACTCCCCTACTCCCTATTCCCCAACTCCCCCATCCCGTACATCAGAGAGAAACTAAAAGGCCTAGTTGCCCTTGGCCTTCTTCGCCATCAAGTTCAATGCGCTACCGGCCTTGAACCACTCGATCTGGCCCTCGTTAAAGCTGTGCGCCAACTCGATCTCGTCTACGCTTCCGTCCTTGTGATGCGCAACGAGGCCAAGGTTCTTCCCAGGGGAGAACGACTCGAGACCAGTGATATCAACGCGGTCCTCGGGCTGGATCTTCTCGTAATCGGCGGGGTCGACGAATGTGAGCGCGAGCATGCCCTGCTTCTTCAAGTTGGTCTCGTGGATACGCGCAAACGAGCGGACGATGATGGCCAGACCTCCGAGGTAGCGAGGCTCGAGCGCAGCGTGTTCACGGGAAGAACCCTCACCGTAGTTGTGGTCACCTGACGAGCAATGGGGTCAGGATATAGAAATAAACCTATATATGTCAGGACTTACCGACAACAACCCACTTGACGCCCTTGTCACGGTACTCAGCCGCAACCTGCGGTACACCTCCCCACTTGCCGGTATCGAGGTTCTGGATCTTGTTCGCCTCGCCGTTCGCAGAGTTGATCGCACCAATCAAGCAGTTCTCTGCAAATTCAGTCCATAATCAGCAACTATTCGCACTCAAAGCTCGGCAATAAAGGTCGAATAGAGGGAATTATAACAAGAACCGGAGGGAGGATGAAAAATGAATCCGAACTCACGAGAGATGTTCTGCAAATGTCCACGGTACTTCAACCACGGTCCACCAGCCGAGATGTGATCCGTCGTGCACTTGCCCTGGACCTTGATAAGCACAGGCAAGTTCTCGGGCTTCTTTCCATCCCATGGCTTGAACGGCTGCAAGAGCTGGAGGCGGTCCGACTTGGGGTCGACGGCGACGTTTACACTGGGGAAGCGAAATTGGATCAGTACGCAAGATTCGGAAAAGCAAATGAAACGTAACAAGCGAATAAGCGGGAAAGAACACAAAGCGGTCGAACCAGGACCAGGGCCATGACACAGAAACACGTAAACAAATCGAACGGGTGTCTCCCGATTATCATCGGGCGCGGCATCAGACGGTGGTTCAACCTCGATCATCAATCGCCACTCCAAAGCGCCGATGCCCCCGCACTCCCATCCCCCGATACATCCGCACGCACATCCCCCGATGCATCCGTGCTTCCCCTCGATGCATCCGCGCCCTCGCCAATCTCCCACGCCATCCCCGAAAATGAAATAAATAAATAATACAAATAATCAAACTCACCTAGCCCGATCCTCAGGTGGTGCCTGGAAAGTATCCTCGCCAGGGTCATATCCACGAGGCGGGAGTTCATGGCCACTCGGGTCCGTGAACTTGAACGGCTTGCCGTCCGATCCGGTCAGAGTGTCGGTCAAGGGGTTGAAGGTCAAGTCTCCGGCGAACGCCATAGCGGTGACGATATCGGGCGACGCGACGAACGCGTGCGTGGCGGGGTTCGCATCGTTACGGCCAGTGAAGTTACGGTTGTACGAGGTAATAACTAAAAATAGTTTATGGTGAGTCAACCGTTATAGGAATAGGGGGTGGGGGTGCTTACTGGAGTTGACGTCACCCTTCTTGATATCCTGCCTGTCCCATTGTCCGATGCACGGTCCACACGCATTCGCGAGCACAAGTCCTCCAACCTTCTCAAACGCGCCAATCTGTCCATCCCGATCAATCGTCGCACGGACCTGCTCCGATCCAGGGGTAATCGTGAACTTGCTCTTGGTCGAAAGACCATGGGCAGAAGCCTCGTTCGCGATCGACGCAGAGCGGCTCATGTCCTCGTACGAAGAGTTGGTGCACGATCCAATCAGGGCGACCTTGAGCTCAGACGGCCAGTTGTTCTTCTTGACGGCCGCGGCGAACTGCGAGATGGGGGTAGCCAAGTCGGGAGTGAAAGGACCGTTGATGTGAGGCTCGAGATCGGAGAGGTTGACCTCGATGACCTGGTCGTACTCGGCGCCCTCGTCGGGCTTGAGGTTGTGCTGGAACGATTTGGCGTAGGACGCGATGTCGCTACGCTTCGTCGCGGAGAGGTAGTCGCCCATGCGAGAGTTGTATGGGAAGAGGGAAGTGGTCGCGCCGATTTCGGCACCCATGTTGCAGATGGTGGCCATGCCTGTGCAAGAGAGGGACTGGACACCAGGGCCAGTGTATTCAACGATGGCACCAGTGCCACCCTTGACGGTGAGGATACCAGCGACCTTGAGGATGACATCTGGATTGGGATTAGTACAAAATAAGGTCAGATGATAAGAGCAATTTACCCTTAGGGGTGGTCCAGCCGCCAATCTTGCCGGTGAGGTTAACGCCGATGACCTTAGGGCACTTGAGCTCCCAAGGAAGATCAGCCATGACGTCGACAGCATCGGCACCACCGACACCACAGGCGATCATGCCGAGTCCACCAGCGTTGGGCGTATGCGAGTCGGTTCCGATCATGAGACCACCGGGGAAGGCATAGTTTTCGAGGATGATTTGGTGGATAATACCAGAACCTGGCTTCCAGAAACCGATGCCATACTAAAATAGACTTGAGTTCATGCGTTCATGCGTGGGTAAAGTGACCTACCTTGGCGGTCGCAGTAGCAAGAAAGTCGTAGACCTCCTTGTTGATGTTGATAGCACGTGCGAGATCCTTAGCACCGCCAATCTGGGCCTCGATAAGATGGTCGCAGTGGACAGTGGTGGGAACGGCAGTAGTGGGCATGCCTGCCGACATGAATTGGAGCAAGGCCATCTGCGCAGTAGCATCCTGGCAAGCAACACGGTCGGGGCGAAGCTTGAGGTAGCTCACGCCGCGAGTAATGTCCTGGTTCGCGGGATCGTCGAGATGTCCGTAGAGGATCTTCTCAGACAGCGTGAGTGGTCGGTTGAGCCTGATTCATGCGATCGTCAGAGCGGGTTTAAACGGGATTAGCGATTATGAGTCGGTGAAGTCGTGTACGTACCTCTGACGAACGATGGCGAGGTTGTCTTCGATGCGCTGATAGTTGATGTAGTTACCAGACTCAAGGGGCGCCATCTTGACTTTGGTATCGCCGATGCGGGGGGCGGCGGTGGCCATTCCACGCGCGATAACGCGGGCCTTTGTCCTGAGAGAGTGCATGGCGGCGGCGCAGAAGGGGTCGTCGGCGTCGTCAGAGGGGGGTTGGGCGTTGAGGTCGAGCGCCGATTTTGGTCCCGGCTTTATCTCTCGCACGTCCGCATTTGCCCGTGGGATCTGCCAATCACAGATCCTCCTTTGCGATGACCAGGCGCTAAAATTTGCTTCCGTCCACGGGCGTCCGCGGAATTTGGCCTGCAGACACCCCTCGGAAACAATCGGGAGCCGGAACCCGGTGCGGGTGGCGGTGCGCTGCTCATTTCACACGCCCCTCGGACAAAACTTGTCGTGTGTGCTCCCAGGCCTTTCACGCCCGTTCCCAGCAGGGACAGTTTAGAACAGCTCTGCCCTGCTCCTATGCTATACGTCGCGTGTTCAAGCTCCTGCCTGCCTAATCGAGGTCTAATTATGTCTACAAAAGGTGTATTCCGACGTCATTTTTGATATCTTTAATCCCGGGTCCCCACACTTTCGGGACACATTGTGGGGTTACCACGCCCGTCATAAATCCTTCGCCCGCCTATTTATGTTTGAGCAATTGGCGTAAGCTCATTCGATACGGCATGTGAAGATCCCATCTCCTTCTTGGCTTGCCGAATTCTGCCCAACGAAACGTTCAAACCCGAGAATCTCAAGCGACCCGATCGCCAGCTCATGTCTACTAGAACTCAGCTACGATCCTAGCTATGCTGGAATGCTCGTGTGCTCGCTTCCTGCCATGTAACCTCTCGCGACCGAGATAACCAGTCCCTGTTTCCACGTACACTCAACAATGCATATAGTTTGAAGCCCTTTGAGAACCTGTTTTATTTTCTTAGTAGCAAAGCTGGTTTATCCGACTATCAGCCATAGACGCCAGGTATCGAATTCCGAATATTACTCATATTCAGTTCAGAACAGTTTATATATTATCCATATCTCGGACGGACTTTCTCCTGTGACACGTCGATCTATTGTTTGTTGTATCTTCACAACATACGTGTTCGCTCAGTGTACTTACGAGGACCCGCTTTGCGACCCGTCGAGTGTTCGGTGCTGACCCATCGAAAGGCAATAGTTCCTGTTCATATTTAGAGCGACCCTGTCATTTTCGCTGAGAAGGTCGCCCATGTATACCGGGGGCGAGCCGAAGTATATCGCTCGGCCTATCTCGCGTAGAAAGCCACTGGGCCTCGACGAGTATAGAACTAGTCTCATCTCATGCGATAAACAATTGTTGACACCACTATGCTCAAAGGGCAAGCTCGCTGGTGCAATCACTCACCTTCGAGACAACACGCAGAGTTTATACATTTTCCATTTTAATTTCGATTCAAGCACATTATGTCACATCTCTGTGGTCAATTGGTACAAGACAAGATAAAGTCTTTCTATGCGCTTTCAGGCAACTTTCAGGCTCTCATCCAAGCCAACCAATCATAGGCAAACAAATGATGCTCATATAAATTGTGGCACTCATGATCGGCGCGAGGCGTGCCCTAATTTTATCCACCAACGACTCTTATACATCTCAAGGTAAAGCCGTCGATATGGATCGTAAGCATAAAAAAGATAGTTCTGATCCTTCTCAGAGCATGAGTACCGTGTTTCGAGTCGGTAGTCCCGTCTATGGGGATAGCGCGCCTCACGTGATTAGAGTTGGCGAGGAACGAATTCCTTCATTCTCCCATTTGAGCGAGGACGAAAAAACTAAATTGGTGAGAAAACGAGTTTTCCTTCGTGCTGAGCGTCAGCTTAAGTCTTTTCATAAGCTTCGCAACGCCGGATGTGAGTAAAGCGCACAAGCTGCACCATTCCTATTTGCTCACAAGTCGCTCGTCCAAGTACTGCATGGTTTTTCGGTTGAGGGAAATTATGGTCCCAGGCGATCGGGACGACCGGCGGCCAAGCTCAAAATAAGTACACAAGCACTCTTGGATTCCGTCCAAGAATGTAACGACCTGATCATCGAAGTCATTCCAACTTCCTCTCTCCGCGACTCCAACTATGCGCATCAGGGTTGGTCTGCGTCTGCAATATCCACCACCACGCCATGGATTGCATCGAGGATCGCGAAAGGGAATGAGGCTCTTGGAGAGGGTGCCTGGGTAACAAAACGGACCGTGGTTCAACGACTTGCGGTTACTATTGCGTTACAGGACCTTGAACCTGATCCGGGGTTCGAGGAAGACGTTTTGGCCGCGCTGGAGAACCCAAGTAGGCCGGAGATATTTCAAGCGCTTGATCAGGTGTTTCATCTCTGGTGAGTCGAATTACTCGATATATGCTAATTTCCGGATAATCGAACCCAACCAGGGGGGATGTGATACCACTAGTAGGTTTGCCTTCCCGTCTGGCCTTGCCTCGATTCTAATCTCGAACACAAGGCGATGGATATTGGCTCTTCTCTATCCGTCACTGATATTCAGGCAAACATTGAGCAGGCAAGTGTTATCAATTAGAACCAAAAGATAGTAAGGCTAAAGTGAACTAAAGGAGTCGAATCCGATCGATACAAATGAGTTACACTCTCTGACCATGTTCAAAATAGGAAGAATAAGCACACGAGTAGGAGAACCATATGATATACAATCATTTGCCTAACATTTTATGTAGGGCGGAGAAGCAAACTCTCTTTCGAGTGGCGACGCGAAAGCATGGATAGGGCGAGTCGGTAAGAGGTTCGGCTCGTATCATCGTCGCTACACTAATGGTTGACCTTCCCCAGTACAACCCCAACTATGGTCTCAAGTCAGGGTTCTTCAAGTTACCCCGATTACAACTCTCTTGAAGCCAGAAACAAACGAAAGGCTCGTTAATCTCTACGCTACGTTACTATCATATCACCCCCCGCTGCTGGACGTTACCGCCGGCGACGGTACATTCTTCGATGGTAGTCCACACGCCTTAAAGACGATTTCAAGTTTGGTTATCAATTCAAGTGATATCGCTATTATTGGGATGTCTGTGGTCTATACGGATGGGACAAGTTCTGGCGAACATAGCGATTGTGGGACCAAAGAGCCGGCTTTCGTATTGAATAACGGTACGTCCATCGTGCGCATTTACCTTGAACTTTCGGTCGCTCAAGCGATTATAACTCGCAGGTGAACATATCGCCGAGATAATGATCTGGGCCGATATATCTTGTGTTTACGGGCTCCAGTTTACTACAACCGACGGTAGACTTTCCACTCATTACGGCGGCACTTCCGGCACACCCACCATTGTTGGCAGCGAGGATGGAGTTTTAGTAGCCTTGTCTGGAATTATCAAATCGGGTTTATTTCAACGAATCCAGGTGAGCTCTTTCTATTGCACGCCTTTCATAACAATGGACTCAGCGGCCCTCAGACGATCTGGCGCCACGATGTTATGAGAACAAAATCTATTCAGAGAGGGAGATATTCAGAATATATTGGAGGTCTTAATGGCATCCCGTTCAATGATTGGCCGTACCTCCAGTTGTCGAAATCCGCACACATCTCAGGCGTGAATATTAGGAGTAGTGACTGCATCGTCAGTATCCAGGTGGGTTTTAACTAGATCACTATTTTTATACACTGAAAGGTCGTTTAAAGGTCGTATATGCGGATAACAATACCGGAGAAGTCATTCACAGAGATGGCCCGACGCATGGCGGAGTAGAGGGTACCGAGCATTTCTTCAAGTTGGAGCCCGGAGAGCACATCATCGGTATTCAAGGACGACAAAGTGGGCGCATTAACCAGCTTATATTTACGACAAACTTTGGTGAGGATACAAGCGATTTTTGCCGTAAATTGGACTCATTGTACAAACTAGGCCGAGCTAGCGATAGTTACGGCGGCAACACGGGCAACCCCTTCAATTGTCGGCCGCCCGGGAGACAGAATAAGGCAATGCGATTAAGTTATATTGCTGGAAAATGGTAACGTATGATGGAGTATATAACAGGCTTACGCTGAGTGAAAATCCTATAGCGGAAGTACACTCGACGGGCTTTTGTTTGTTTGGGCACTGTTGTAAGGTGTATATCTGAGCGTTGCCTAGGGTCATGGTTTTAATTTTTGGAACTCCTTATTTGCGACAAGCACTGTGTAGGCCATTTCTGGTATGGCAGAATAACTGTGCCAGATTTTGTTTTGGAACCCATGAGTAATAGAACTCCGAATTGGGTCACACATTGTCGCACGAGACTAACTCAACCTCCTAAAATGGGGACTATCACTAAAGCGAGAACTTGCCCTTTCAAAAATACTGTGATGTTGTGACGTCAGCTGGAGAGCTTTGTAAAATTTGGGTGGCTATTGGCGCTCTTCAAGAATTTGAATTTGAATTAGCATTTACAAAATCGGCCTTGGGACTTGACCTCAACCACCGCTAGCCAACCGTTGGTCTCCTACTCGCGGGTCTCTTGCTGTAGTCATGGAACCAATTAAAACGCATCCACTCTACGGTAGAAAGCTTACTGGGATCAATCTAGTCCAGATTTCGCAGGACGCTTTTGTACGGATCAGACAAGTCTCAGCCAACGAGATAGACGATGCGCTCAAGACGATCCTAGACAAAGACGCAAGCGAAAAGACGATTTGTTCAACCTTGTCCACTATATTGTCTCTCCTTTCTCAGCCGAATGAACTAGGCAGGCTACGGGACACTAGGATTCTCCCAGCTTTTATGAACTTATTGCGAACCTATGGCAGCCGGACAGGCGGCAAGGTGCGCTATTCACATGGGCTATCTGAGAATTACAGAACCAACGTACGATTTGCTATCTAGCTGTTTAGCTACGAATACGGTTACCTTTGTTACCAGCTAATCACCGTCATAATCGAACTCGGCATTCTTTTGCACACTGACCGTTTTGAGGCCCTTCTAGAAGCGTCCTACTCTTTCCTTGATCCTCTCAGCGTCTACGAACTTTTGAATTTCATGGCGACTGAAGCCGTGGCAGATGGGTCTGACAGGATCGATGTCCGGGTCACAAGAGACTGGATACTTGGATTAACCGGGCTTGGACCAGATCGCGTGTTTCTGCCTGAGGTTGGAGGTTTTTGCAGCAAGGATGTCCCAATGCTCCTTGGCATGATATGGAATAGCCGAGATATGTTCTCTAGGATTTGCATTGATACACCTGTTTCCGGGTGGTCTTTTGCCCTATTCGTCATCGAGGCTCACCTTCAACTGGATGTCTTGGACATCGGCGAGTAAGCACGTCCCGTTGATAACAAGTTGCCCTACTGAAACGCATGCGGACAGGCCTCCTGATCCATGGCCTACTTTTGCGCGGTTATCTCATTTGGCCTTCCGATACTCACTTGTCGCCCGTGGCATGGAGAGCAACATCACCCAAAACATTTGTGCGGCCGCGCACTACGCAGTAGTGCGTGTTGCAGGTGAACTTTATCACAGACCATCCTTTGTCGATGTTCAAGATGCGAAAACTGTTGTCGATGCATATATCATGCGAAATATTTTGATGCCACCAGATAGCCCGATATTAATCGATATGGTCGTGGCCTCAGTTCCGTGGATATTCGAGGACACAATTCATGAGCTCCCAGAAGTCATACCTCCCTTATTCAACGTGGTTTTGGCTCGTTTGTGGGCCGAAATCATTGATCAGGATCAGTTCTGGGGCTCTGAGGACTGGCGAGTCAAAGTAGCCTATCACGCTGTCTACGTCCTGAAAAGCATCGAGTCAGTGATTTTGTCTCCTTATCTAGTAAACTGAGAAATTGAAGTTGTTTCTTGACTGACCTGACAAGGAACATATTTGATGTTTACTACGAGTTCAGTGAAGAAGTCCTAGGGACATTTGTAGAAGCCTTACTCGAGCAGGATTTTATCAACCTAATGGGTCGAGTTTTCTTGCTACCGATGGAGACAGAGCCTTCTCTGGGGCATAAGATGAGAAATCCTGGACGTGAGTCTCTGATCTACCTCATTCCATAAAATCGCCGTCTTCACCAACAGACTTCAGATACCTTCCTAAGCAGCTGGTCTATAGTCGTGCATCGGTTCCACAAGCTCTCTCTCTCGATAGGAGCCACCACCACGTCGGTAATAGGCATGTTCAGCAAGGGCTACGAGGACTGGAACAAGGTCCTAGCGTTTATCAAATCTCGACGGTACGCCTACATGTTTGAACAAGGACATCCACGCCAGAAGTATATTGAGTCGCTGGAGGTACCGTGGGAGGATCTAGGGATGATTATGAACTATATGCTGCTCGGGAAGCCACAGAGGCAATGCGCATATCCACGATGTGCAGGTCCCACAACAATGCACTGGGGTGATGGAGCCTATCAACTGTGTACGGGCTGTTTGGTGGTCGGGTATTGCGGTAAAGAGTGTCAGAACGGGTAAGTAAACCTAGGTTTACTACTTTGTTCACTGACAAATTCATTGATAGACATTGGCGTGATCATAGCACAATCTGCGGATCTTCGTCCAGAACAGTGCTAGAGGGAACAGCGCCTCAGATACCCCATAAGTCTAAATAAGATTGAGCAATGTGTTATGACGCTCAAATAGAAGGCAAATCTTGCTATTTGCTTGAGTTATGTGTAACAGGCACCACCCGGTTCGAATCCCTGCATACATATCTAGCGACCACATTCAGTTCATCATCGATTACATGACGTCCTCATCTTGGGCGGACTTTCTCCGTATGCAACAATCCATTTTTTTTTTGCGCTTTTCATAGCTCCGTAGCTCGCCGTGTGTGTTCGCCTAGTGCACTTACAAGAACTGGCTCCATAAGTCGTCGACGATTGCACCTTGCCTAAATGACGCCCTAATTGGCCTGGAATTTAACGAATAAGTTGGACTCGAGCATTTGAATCTCAGGGTTGACCTGTGGAAAAGGAACGCTGCCGGACCTTGGCGTGGACGGAACCGATTTGGGGCGGGCGCCTAGATTTGAGGGGTGTTCGTTCGGTGAAGCATGGCGAGGAATACGCGACGAAGAATTTGCTGGTTAACCAACCACGGATGAACCATAGTGGACAACCATTGGTCTGTTTTCAAAATGGGCAAGAAAACTAGCATGCTGAGGGCCGGGGCTCGCTTGGACATGTACCTACCTTCAAGACAACAAGCAAATATTATTCTTATCTACCGTTATTTTACCCCGATTCAGGCATATTAATTTGATTAACCTCGCCCAATTTGGCTCATGACGGGGTAGGAGCTTTCCAAGCGCTTTTCATGCGCATGCAGAGGCCAGCCAATCATAGGTAAACAGATGACGTTGATTATAAGCTGTGGCACTTGTGGCTGGCGCGAGGCGTGCCCTAACCCTATCCACCATCGACTAGTGAATTCCACAAGGTAAAATCCTCAATATGAATGATGAGCCAGACAAGATAGTTATGATTTTCTCGTAGGACATGAGTGGCGATACTCCAGCTAGCAGCCCCAGTTCCGGTAGGCGCCAAAATTCCGGTCGCAATGATCAGTCTCGTCTGTTTGAAGATGACGAAGGGCCAAAAACGCTATTCTCCCATTTGAACGAGACCGAGAAAAAGATATTGGTGAGAGAACAGTTTTACCCTACTATTGAGTTCTGAGCATCAGCTGATGTATATTCGGAAGCTCCGCAACGCTGGGTGTAAGTAAGGATTGCCAGCGCTTCCACGCCAATTAAGCTCACAAATTCGCTCATTTAAGTGCTGTATGGTTTCTCGGTCGAGGGAAATGGTGGTCCCAGACGATCGAGACGACCATTAGTCAAGCTAAAAATCAGCGTACAAGAACTACTCGACCCAATTCAAGAATCCAACAATGTGATCACTGAGGTCATCTCAACCAAATCCTCTCGAGACTCCAACTTTGCCCATCAAGGATGGTCCTCATCTGCGATATCCACGACCGCGCCGTGGATCGCCTTGAGGATCACAAAAGGCAACGAAGCGCCTGAGGAAGGCCTCTGGGTGACAAAACGTACCATTGTCCAACGACTTGCGGTTACTGTTGCGTTGCAGGATCTCGAGCCTTTTCCGGAGTTTGAGGAAGACATACTAGCTGCGCTAGGGAAGCCGAGTAGGCCTGAGAAGTTCCAAGCGCTTGATCAAGTATTTCAGCTTTGGTGAGTGGAACGACTTGAGACACCGTAAATCACGAATGCTGAAATTTAACAAGGGGAGACGTGATACCGCTTGTGCGCTCATTTCTTCTTCTTCTCCTGGCGTAATAATAACTTCAGATACCAGGCGATCGATCTCGGTTCTTCCTTGACCATCACCGATATCCAGGCAAACTTTGACCAAGTAAGTTTTTCAGGATTAGAACGATACAGGATAGTAAAACCAACACAAAACAAAGGCTTCGAACCCAATTCATACCAATGATTTACATGCTCTGACCGCATTCAGGACAGGAAGAATAAGCACACAAGTGAGACAACTTACACACTGGATATTTGTCCCACTGAATGCCTGGTGTAGGGCGGAGAAGCAAATTTTCTCCCGGGTGGTGACGCGAAAGCATGGATAGGCAGAGTTGGTATGAAGTTGCCGACCCATAAACTATTCCCTACACTCATCGCTCGCTCCTCCCAGTGCCACCCCAACTATGGTCTCAAGTAAGGGTTGTTCAAGTTACCCCAACCACAAGCCTCTTGAAGCAGGAAACAAGTGAAAAGCTCGTCGACCTTTACTCCACGCTGCTATCGTATCGCCCGCCGCTGCTAAACGTAACCGTCGGTGATGGCATAGTTTTCGATGGCGGCCCACACGCCTTAAAGACGATATCGAGTTTGATTGTCAATTCAAACAACACCGCCATTGTTGGGATATCCGTGGTCTATGTGGATGGGACGCGTTCTGACGAACACAGCAATTGTGGGACAAAAGTGCTAGCTTTCATACTAAACAATGGCAAGTCCATCGAGTAAATCTAATTCGGACCGAAGGTAACTTAAGTTACTGAAACCTGTAGGCGAACACATCACCGAGATTATGATGTGGGCTGATGCCGCTTGGGTATACGGACTCCAGTTCATTACAAGTGACGGCAGGGTGTCGCCGCATTATGGAGGCACTCAAGGTACACCCACCATCGTTAGCAGCGAGGATGGCGTTTTGGTAGCCTTGTCCGGGATTATCAAGTCGGGTTTATTTCAACGAATTCAGGTGAGCCCTTCTAAACGTACAACAATCACAGTGATTAACCAAGCTGGCGACAGGCGGTGTGGCGCCACGACGTTGTGAAAACAAAGCTTATTCAGAAAGGAAAATATTTCGAATATATTGGGGGTATTACTGGCAGCCCTTTCAATGATTGGCCGTACCTCCAGTTCTCGAAATCCGCATATATCTCAGGCGTGAACATCAGGAGTAGCGATCATATCATCAGCATTCAGGTAATTTTCAACTAAATCTCCGTTTCTGAGTTCGGACTTACTCAAATGTGGCCTGAAGGTTATATACGCAGACAATAATGCTGGCGAAGTGGTCCATAGAGAAGGCCCGTCGCATGGTGGGGTCGGAGGTACTGAGCACTCCTTCAAGCTAGAGTCCGGAGAGCATATTGTCGGTATTCAAGGGCGACAAAATGGGCGTCTCAATCAACTTCTCTTTACGACAAGCTTTGGTAAGGATACAAGCAGCTTCTCTCATGGGCTAATCTCATCGCACATACTAGGCCGAACTAGTGACAGCTATGGTGGCAACGCAGGTAATCCTTTTAATTGCCAGCCGCCCCGAAGACAGAACCAGGCGATGCGATTGAGTTATATTGCGGGAAAATGGTAACGCACGATAATATAACCGGTGTACTAATGCTAACTACAAGATCCCTAGTGAAAGCCTGGTTGACGGCGTGCTCTTTGTTTGGGCACCACAGTAGGTGAAATCAAACTCATATATTTGTGACAAGTACAATCCTGGTGAAACAATGTATCCCCGGTTTTGGTGTATCATAATATAAGCCTTAGTTTTGGAAAACTCGAAGTAATAGGACCTCAAATCGTATAAAATTTAACGGTGCTCGAAGGAAGGTTGCTCGACTACGAAGTCCGCTTGTAGGAATTCCCGTGTGATATTTGAACAGACTTGGGCGCATATTCGCCTTTCTTAGTAGAAAGTTGGTCTCTTTCCCCAGAAACCGTATATTTCTACAGGACTCTAAAATGACTTTGTCCTCATATGAGAAATCACCAAGCAATTCACCAGGTATAGTACCTCGAGTCTGAAAATGGTGTTTAAACGCCAAGCATCCGATCGCATCGCTGGGATATGCAACCTCATAACCTGGCCTTTGGCACTTCGAAATATCCGCGGCTCTATAATAAGTTCCCCCCAGTTTTAATATTGGCTGACTGAGGTAAAAACATGACCTTTCAAACTGTGATTTGGGCCATCGTCAGGAAAATCACGTGTCGGCTATAGCCGTCTGCCAGTGAATGCGGGCTGCCAGTTGGCTATGGCCGGCTGTAGCTGTACACATTGGCAGCCGGGGCTAACCCACATTCAGCGATGGCTGGCGCTAGATGTCTACTATTATAGCTATGGGTAGCTATGGGTAGCTATGTCTCTAGATTGGCGTGAAGTATTGTTAGAGCCTATAAGAACAATATATGTCACTAGGACATATATCACGCGATGATCCACACAACTACCAGCTTGAGTTTCTTTCACTTACCGATAACACCCAATGTGGTTCACCATTGCTTTTATCATATGTCAATACCTATTCGGGTTTCTTCTCGTTACACCCACCGCTCCATTCAACAGCAAAAGACACGATGCCCACCCACTCTGCCCTCACCCACCTCGTTACGGGCCGGCGAGCGCTCACTCGGCGCTCCCCACCTTGTACGGGTTCCGCTTGACGGGGTTTCTCAGTATGCCCGGCACATTTAGCTCTCATATTAATGTTATATTTTCACATATACAAAACTGGACTGAGGTTCAGTTCCAGTCATTGAATGATCGCCCTGGCTGTAGCCGTGCGGTAATGTATGTCTCGTTGATAGATATGATGCAGGGAGATATACAAACCAAAGATGAGACTGAGCGTATATATCTGTAGAATGCTTGCATACACCGCCATCCTTGTTTTGGTGTGCATATAGGCAGCAAGCAATATCTACTAATCGTAACTCTTTAGCTCAACGGCACAGCGCCATACGCGCGAAGCCGATTCAGTCACATGTTCATCAAGGTCGTGAGTTCAATTCCCTAAGAGGTCTAAATATAAGTAATTAGTTAAGTAGTATGATAAGTCCAAAAGTAATAAGTGATAGCAAGTCAAGCACGAGGTACTATAAGTGGTTGTAATAGGAAGGAAAAAGAAATAGCAATAGGTAGTAGAAGTAACAATGTTTTCTAATATATAACAAACCCAAGCCATGGCCAGTGACCGCCAGCCGCAGCCGCTCTATGGTGGGGCTACGGCCGCCCAGTGAGCCACTTACCCTTCCCGGGATGCGGCTATAGCCGGGTCGTACCGTCAGCCAGTGAATGTGAGTGAATGCGGGGTCCATAGCCGGCTGTAGCCGGATATAACCGTTTGGCCCATTTTCCTGACGATCGCTTTCGCCGGAAAGCTCTTTCAGAATGCCCACTAAACTTCATCATACGAGTACGAATCATTCCTAAGATATTTATCCCCCAACGCTCATATCTTTCATATTTTGATGTAGAAAATCTCCATCTGCGTCAACAAAACTTCATATATGCATCTCTGGTGTACCAGATCGGTGTTTGTATGCGCAATTATAATCCAAGCGAAAACATTAAAATTATCCCGGGGCGATATAATGGTACTCGAGAAACATCACCGAAATAGTATTCTCGCAAGTATACTATATTCTCGCGCTAACATTAAAACGAAAGTTTTAGCCAGCTTATCGGGCGCTTCGGAAATTTGAAATCTATTCCAGAACCAGTGAACTTCGACGTTACCTCACTCACTCTCCAGTTTGCTACGAGTTCTTTATTGGTACTCATTTTACTTGGAACATGCAACAGCCCACTCTGCATGAAATATACGGCAGAAAGCTGACCGACGATAGTCTGGCCCAAATAGCACGAGACGTTTTCACCCGACTCAGGCGGGTTTCCGCTAATGAAATAGGCACCGCTCTCAAGACAATTCAAGGCCAAGACGCCGACAGAAGGTCGTCTTGCTCCACTCTGTCTACCGTCTTGTGTCTCCTTGCTCAACCAAAGGACCTGCGCAAGCTACAAAACACTGGGATTCTTTCCGCTTGTATGGGTTTGCTGCGGACCTACGGAAACCAAGTTGGCGGCAAGGTAGACTATTCAGAGAAGTTAACTGAAGAACACAGATCTAACTGTTAATGCGGGGTCTAGTTGTTTAGCTACGAGTATGGACACTTATGCTATCAGCTTCTCACTGTGATATTTGGGGTTGGCATCCTCCTCCACACCCGTCGCTTCGATGGTTTCGCCCAACAGGCCACCCGTTTCCCTGATCCTTTCAGCGTCTACCAATTACTAGCTTCCAAGGCGAATGCAGCAGTAGAGGATGGTTTTGACAGGGGGGAAACTCGGGCTACAAGAGACTGGCTCTTTGGCATCGTCGGCTGGGGCCCAGATCGCATATTTTTGCCCGAGGTTGGAGGTTTCCGCAACAAAGATCTTAAGATGCTCCTAGGCATGGTTTGGAAGGACCAGGACATCTTTTCTAAAATTTGTATCAACACACCTACGTCCGGATGGTCGCTGGCTTTGTTCGTTATGGAATCCCATTTACAGCTGGATATTTTGGACCATGCTGGAGAGTGAGTTCCTCCCATTTCCACCGATTCATTCCACTAAAATAAACACGGAAGGCGGCCTGATGTATGGAACACTTTTGCTCGATTAGTCACGTTATCCTTTCGGTACTCCCTAGTCTCCCGAGGCCAGGAAAGCGACATTGTTCAAGACGTGTTTACCCGCTCGCATTTCGCAATGGTCCGGTTTGTAGGCGAGGACTACCGTAGATCCCCCTTTCTACTTTTTGTCGATCTTCACGATACTAGGACCGTCGTTGAGGCCTACATTGCACGAAGCATCACTCCACATGGCGAAAGTCCCCTGTTTATCGAGGCGGTCATTGCTTCAATGCATCTAGTATTTGGAGCCCCGCTACACGAGCTTCAGGACACTATACCTGCTTTATTCAGTGTCATACTCTCTCGTTTGTGGGACGAAATCTTCGACAGGGACCCAACCACTGCCTTTGGGGAAGGCTGGAGAGTAAAAACAGCGCGCTACGCCGCCCGCGTGTTGGAAAGCATCGAGTCAGTTCTTCAGTCCCTTGGGTTGACCATGAAACTTATTTCTTGACTTGCTTGCTTGATAAGGGATGTTTTCGAAGTCGACCATAAGTTCAGCAAAGAAACCTTGGGAACGTTCATACGAACCCTGCTTGAACAAGATTTTGTTAATCTAATGGGTCGACTCATGCTGCTACCGATGGAAATCGATCTTTCGCCTGGGCGTAAAATAGTAAATTCGGTAAATTCCACGGGTGAGTGCTAGGCTGCATGCTTCTATAATCCAATCAACTGTACTAATGGAACCTAGCTCAACTCGTAGGCTACTGGTCTGAGCTCATAAACCGATTTCACAGACTCTTGGCCAGGATGAAGTCAATAACCTGGCCTGCGAGAGATATGTTCAGCCAAAGTTACGAAGACTGGAGCAAAGTTCTTACGTTTCTAAGGTTCCAGCAACAGACGCACGGGTTTGGACATAGGAACCCATATCGGAAGTACTTCGAGTCTCTGGAGATATCGTGGGTGGAGCTAGGGTTGGCTACGAGCCATATGCTGCCTTCAAAGTCGAGGAAACGATGTGAATACCCCCGATGTGCGGACCCCGATGCAATGTATTGGGACAATGGGGCGCATCTCGTGTGTCGCGGCTGTTTGGTGGCTGGGTATTGTAGTAAGGGGTGTCAGGATGCGTAAGTAGCTCTAAATCCAAGCTTTTTGCATTGTGTTAAGACTGACCAAAATCTCTGTAGACACTGGCGCGACCATAGTGCAGTATGCGCGCCCTCGCCATGAACAGCCCCCTGAGTTATCTCGCGGGTTCAATTTGAGTTCCATCAATGGTCTCGATTTGCACGCTGGAGCTTTCAGCTCAAGGACTGATTGATATTCGATATGTATTCCTCCGTACAAACAAGAACCATGACACAGCATATTATACATTAACTCCTTCGTTTTACCGCATGACAGGCATATCTACAGATGCCTTGTTTGCAGTCGCGTCCTGTGCGCGCCATAAGCTCGTCGTTGTCTTGTTCTGAGTGTAGAAGTTGATTCCGCTACAGCTTATATTAGCCAGGCGCACTTTAGGGGCTGATACGGAAGACTTACTTCTTGCCATAGAACGAGATGTCGCCCAAGAAGCTCGCCTTATTTCCGCTCCAGGAGAACATAGGCAGCGGGACGGGAATGGGAACGTTGATTCCGACTAGCAATCGCCGTTTCGCGTACTCAGTAAACTGATTGATTTCAGCTTATTTACATAATTTAATAAACTCACCTTGCCCTGCCTCGACCTCGACCTCGAATTTGCGAGCCGACGCACCGGACTGGGTGAAGATAGCAGCACCATTACCATACTTGTTCGCGTTCACGATGGCTAGCGCATCGTCGAGAGTATCAGCTTGGAGGCATACGAGTACGGGGCCAAATATTTCTTCCCTGTTGCACAAACGCCGACGCAAGTCAGATGCGTGAGCGAGGCAATTATAGGAAATATTTCTCACTTGTATGCGCGCATGGTCGTGACAGCTTCAACGACCGTCGGCCCAACGAAATTGCCCTTCTCGTACCCAGCGACAGTGATTCCTCGGCCATCAAGTAGGATTTTTCCACCCTCCTCAGTTACAGACCCGATGAGCGACTCGACACGGGCCTTCGCATGCGGAGAGATAAGTGGTCCGCTAAGCGATCCAAAGTCAGTTGGTTCTACGAGGCACAATGTCAAAACAACACGTACAGATCTGCACCGGGTTCGAATCCTCCGTTGACTTTCATTCCCCTGGCGCGTTCAACAAGCTCCGGGAGCCACGATTGGGCAGTGCCGACGAAGACGGCTACATATATGCGTGTTATTTAGAATGAGAATCGAGAATGTAAGAGAGGAACAACTCACCGACTGAGATAGCCATGCAGCGTTGGCCTGCCGCGCCAAATGCTGCACCAAGGATGGAATTGATTGCGAGATTCTTGTTGGCTGTATATTGGTTTAGAGCAAGTTCGGGGAGCCACAAATAAAGGAACAAACCATCTGGAAGAATAACAGCCTGATTCGCGCGATGTGAATCTTCGTATCTAATCTGGGATAGAATTGTGCTCACATGGTTCTTTGCGCCTAGGTTGGCCTAAGAGTAAGGCACAAAAATGTTTTTAGACAGCCATCATAAAGAAATCGAATCCACAAACCTGAACACGCTTGCCATTCTTGGTTCCTCTGAAAATGATAGAATTAATTAAATATGGTACATGAAGCGCGTCGGTAGAGCCTGTGCATACCTTTCGTAAATGTGCTTCCCGGCCTTATCTCCGCCAACAAAGCTAATTGCCCGAATGGCAGGGTCGTCGCAAATAGCATTTACAGTTGGAACCGTGCCGTGCACCACGTTCAGCACACCAGGGGGAAGGCCTGCACGTTCGCAGAGCTCCGCGATAATCCTGTAATTGTATTCACGTTATGAGATTATCTGGGTTAAAATCGCGTGGCAAAGCTTACATCGCTGCACCAGGATCTCGCTCGGAGGGTTTGAGAATGAGCGTGTTTCCTGTTGCTACGGCCATAGGGATCGTCCAAAGAGGAATCATGGCAGGGAAATTGAATGGCGCAATACTAATAGCAAATTGTTAGAGTCCTAAATAGTTGATAGAGGAGGTAACAAAACGACAAGGCCACGATGCGAAGACGTGAAATAATTAGGGTCACACACCTCGCGCAGACCCCCAAAGGTAACCTCCGGACCTCGGTATCCATGTCTTTGCTAACCTCCAATTTGTCTCCGAGAACATTTGACGTGATAGCGCACGCTGACTCGACGACCTGTAAACCACGAGTAACATCGCCTGGCAAGCCGAGACCATGAGTAAAGCGAAGAGTGACAATAACAGAAAGCAACCTTGCGCATCACCCAAGGTCTTTCCCTGTTCTAGAACAATGCTCTGGGCAATTGCCGGGGTGTGTTCGCGAACGAGGTGTTGCAGCCTGTTAATAGCGTTAGACTATGTCGTCCATCATTTAGTGATTCTGTACGTACTCCATGACCACGCGCTGCCGAGTTAAAATACTCGTTTTGCTCCACGTTTTGAATGCTTGCGAGGCCGCATCTACAGCAGATTTGAATTCCGAGGACGTCGTTTCTGGTACACGGGTCAATAGCGTCTGGGTTGACTAGACATTCACATCCTCGTCAGCGCGCGTTTGATATCTTTAGTATCTTTAGGCAGATACGAACCGGATCAAGTACATCTAACCATTCTGAAGCTTTGCTTTCGACAAATTCCCCACCAATATACATCTTCGTCTTATCTCCCGTCGCGCTCGTCCCTTTCCAATCCCTCGACAGCTGCTCCGCCGCTTGCCTTGCAGGTGCTGACAGAGTCGAGACGTGTCTTAGCCGCACAGACGCGAGCGAACGGTTCTTAGGAAGGTTTCGCAACATTTTGAGAGGTGGGAGTCAAGATTTGGTCGAGGCGGCTCTGGAAGAAATGAGAAATGCGGGGAGATTTATACGGCGCGGAGCTTGGCCGAGCTGAGGCGGTCTCGTGATTCCTCCTTGATTAGATTAGATCCAGGCACACGTGACAAGTTTTTAGTGATCAAGGTTTATCACTTGACCACCATGTCATCCTCGCAAACGCCGGGCAATGACAAGCCAATGTTTATGCTCACCCTTATGGGAGAATCAGACCCCGCGCTTAGAGAATCGTCTCTACTCGGCCCCGCTCAGACTGGGCTATCTCAAGAAGCGATTGACAGTGAGAATAAGGACTCAGTGTATGCTTGACGCTAAACTGACCACCTTACCTAGTGATGGCAGCAACGTCTAAATCCCGAGGTGATGCGTGCTACAAGAACAACGAGTGGGAAAAAGCTCGAGATGCGTACATGGATGCAGCTGGGCTACTAGCCAGTGATCCCAAAGTTCATACAACCCTCATGCTAAACTGTGCGGCGGCGAACATAAAACTAAGTGCGGATATCAAAGCTTCACTTTCAACACTACTTGCTGAAATGAAATGTAGAGAGGTGGGAGGAGGTGCTTTCTAATACTAGCGAAGTGTTGGAGGTAGATCCCGAGTCGATCAAAGCCCTTTTCCGTTCTGCGCGAGCACTGGTCGAACTAGCGAATTTTGAGGAAGCCTTAGACTGTTGTGACCGGTGAGTGTGGTATTTCCCAACTATAAATTTGTCATTGAACAATCAACGTCGGCTCAACCGATAGAGCGCTAAAGCTGGAACCCCGCAACGAATCCGTGCGCGAGGAGCGGCGGGCCGCCGAACGGGGGGTGAACCAGCTCAAAAACTTTATTATATCAATACTACGTGAAGCCTATGAGGTAGTTGATTTCAATGGAAAGTTAATGCTAATTACTAAATGAGGTTTTGACTTCCAGTACTACCATCTCCGTATTGTTAACGATCCGCTCGCGCCTCCCACACAGCCAGGCTCTCTTCCCTACTACGACCCCCCAACCCCAAGGGACTACAAAAAAGCTCCACTCCTATGCTCGTTATGCCTACTATATGTTGAGCGCCACGCCTCAGACATGATCTCAGACTTCCCCTCCAACGTACCACTTAACCGTCTCCTCGACGTATTGCTTCCTGGTCCCAAACGAAGCTCATCGGTACCCTCCACCTTGCAGTCCTCTCCCGATACTAAACTCATCCGAGCGCGCAACCCGGCATCTAGGAACAAATCGCCAGACGACTTAAGCATGGATCACCCGAAAAGCTGGGATCCGAAACACGAATACCTCCCATCGACAGTCTCGATGTACGCCGAAATGCACAACGGGGAGCGCATATACGTCGAACCAGGAATGACTCTCGCCAACGTCTTTGCAGAGGCGATGCGGCTAAAGATCGAGTACCCAGAGGAAGAGAAATTCTATATCGAAATCAAACACGGCATGATTCCCATATATGTCTTCCGGAGCGCCTCAGAGGCAGAAGAGAGATGGGTAGATCGAGATTATAGTAATCTAACAGATTTGGGCGACCCTGGTACGTTTAATTTTAGTTATTATTGGACCGTATTCTCACGAAGATTCAGAGTATGAAGTGACGAAAGAGGAGATGGTGACAACGTCAGCTAGAGCTCGTATCTTCGGCTCTGGACCACCTATGCGAGCCGTGAACTTACCGACTTCGGCCTCGTATGTTGCCCGGAATGCCCTGTCAAAACGAGGGTGAGTCTTTGTTGCTTCGGGATGAGCACGGCGGCGAGGGACGTGAATTCAGTATATAGGATCTAGGCTATGACTATATGCGGATCAATTCCCACAATCATAAGCAGGCAGTATCTTTTCAGGCCCATCCATCATACCTAGTTATTTCTGAGAATTCATTCGCGCTAGATAGAGTTGCCTCGTATGTGTGGCGCGTATCACCACCCATGCCGCGCAAACGGCCGTTAACGGATTTATTGTACGAAAGCTTAGTTCATTCGATATCCGGGATACAAGAAATTGATGCATACGTTCATTTCACAAGCCTATCCACCGCATCCACCACTTTGAACCACCTCTTTATGTCGTTGGTTTTAACATCGTTGATCTCCTTGATTCGGGTCCAAGGTCGAAAATTCGGAGTTACTTTTTTGGACTCGGGTCCAGAGGGACCAGTGATTTTAACTATGTCGACGCCAAAGCATTGTTTGTATGCTTCATATGTTTCGGCCTTCCAAGTGGACTAAAGGGTTGAAAGTGCAGTTACATATCAGTTGTCGCCGCATCAGCTCGGGCACCTAACTCACCCCCATCTTCACAAGCCGGTCGTATTGATTCACAAATACTTCTGCTTCTTCCCAGTCGAGCAACTTAGCAGCTGGCGAACGAATGTTTTCGCCAAGGGAATAGCCGTGTTCACCCCACGCCTGAAGGACACGCATCCCTTCTGGCCCGACAAATGCGACAAACGCGTGAGAAAAGCTCATAAAGTTGAGTGATCCCATGCTGAACCCTTCTCCTCGCTCCATCATTTCGACATCAACAATATTCACCGCCAGAGCTGTCGATTTTTGGTCCTTGAGCGCGGCCTCCTTGGCACGAGCGAATGCGATAGGAAACGAGGCTGAAGGTCGGGCACGGATCTGGGCTACTGTTGGAAGACCGCCCAAAGTACGAGAGTTCCAAGCGATGCACTCGTAGAGGAGCTCGTCTGGAGCAACTATTTGAAGTACAATAGTCACTGCAAGCTTGCAGGATCGCATAGGATAAACGGCACCCGCGCTGGTGAAGTTTTGCTTGGTGAATTCCGATGGGTTTTTGAGAAGTTTTTTAACGTCGGGTGCCATCTTGAAAGTTTGGTCTACCTGCGCGGCACGTTTTGCGGCCTTTCGATCTCCTCCAGCCATAAATCTTTGAAGTATTTTCATCAACGCGGACATTGGCGATTCATCACCGCCTTGATCTGGCGTTGGCGACAGTGGGTTGGTGCGTGATCCACTTGCTACTGGTAATTCCTCGGGCTGTTGAGGCTCTGCTGGTTTAGCGAGGCTTCTAAGTCGCTACAATGGGTTGAAATAAAGCTAATCAACAGGGCGCTTCGCTGCGATAAAACAACATTCGTACCTTCGTGGACAACCCCCAGTCTGGATTCTTTTCTTTAATGAGAGTAACCGCCTTGATCATACCGACACTTGGATTTTCTATGCGTAGTTCCGCGAGTTGCTTAAGAACTTCTTCATCGCTAGGGATGTGTGTCATCGTAGAGGTTGAAATCGAAGCGGGTCGTTTGGCGATACGTTGATAAATGCAGACTCGTGGAGGCGGGTGTGTTAATATTTAGAATGAACTTTTAACATCAGCCTACTCGTCAATAACGCTAAGGAGGAAGGGGGACAGGGCGAGGTTTCCGGTCGCGGTGGCTAGTTGAACCACTGCAGCCACGTCAATCGATCACACAATCTCTTATATAATTTCCAATTGTTCGTGTGAGATTATTCTGGAATAGTCGCTATTCCAGAAATTCTGCGAGAGCGATTAATTAACCCTCGCGATACTAAGCTCCCTGAAGCCTTCAACGGTCTACATAGTTCAATGGACCAATCTGCCATGGTCTCCATCGCCTATGGTGAAACCCAGTCGGGTGAGGTATCAAAAATCCGTGACATAGTAACCGTCACTATAGTTAAACGCTTGAATGCACGAGAGTCACACTACGAGGTATAATGAATCCGCAGACGCGGCATCTGACAGTCTACGGGAGCGGTAAACTTACCGGCGGCAGCTGCGTATGCTACTTGAGAGGTAATTCCGAGACTCCATTGGGACAAGCACAGCGAGGAACACGAAAGCATACACTTGGGATCCGGACTCTGGTCATATGCGTGTCGCGTTTCCCACAATAGCTATCTCTGAGCATCCAACATATTAACGAGGGTTGTCCCTTGAGAGCAACCCTTACAGCCAACTCGTGTGCGTTGACTTTGTCTCGTGAAATTCGTGGAGAACCATCTGGACCACGTAGAAAGGATGCTCCTGTTCGGATCGACTTCGAACTTCCTTCAGGGAGACGAAATTGCCGCACAGGTTTCTCCAAGCATGTCGAATCACTAACCTTACCCTTACGCTGCATTGCCTGTTTAGTATTCAGGGGGGTACCACTCGTTTGTTATGCTTGAAAGGAGGATTCAGCCGGGCGTTCAACGATTGGACCCCTATTACAAGTTACTTCACTGACATACAGTACACGACTGTACAGGGGTCGCAAACGGAGGAATGAGTAAACCGATTAAGATTTGAAATGGTAGATGAAATATACCAAGAAATTACACCCCTATATGCGCATTACACCTTCTCACAAGATAAACTATGCGAATCAATTGTTTGTAACTTCCAGTGCCTAAACAGTTTAGCTCTCGTTTAATTCGTGTATAATCATCACCGGCTAGTGCACACTCACACGTTCTGACACACTCGACTGCAATACTCCACTGTACAACACCTCCTACACACCCAAACCCCTTCAAACGCCCTTGTACACCTTGGGTTCGTACACCTACTACTGATAGACGCCTTCTTCTCGCGTTTCATGCGTTCTGGAAACCCAAATATCTTCCCTAAATTCGTCCAAGCCAGCAGGCTTCCCGGTGCATTTGATCGAAGCGACCTTTTTCGGGAGGGTTCGCGTAGAATTTGATGCTCGATGTAGTTCAGAGTGTTGAGCCAATCAGAGTAGTTGGCGTCGAAGAGCTCAGCAGCGTAGGACGAGCTTGTGGAGTAGGCAAGCGTTTGGCCGTATCCAATCATCGTTTTGATCATTTTGGCCCACCATTGATCGTTTTGGGCTAGAGAAAATTAGTAAAACATATTCCGAGTAACGGGTAGGGTGGGTTGGTTGACGACTCACCCGCTGGTTGGAGAGTCGTTGGCATCAAAAGTACCTGGCCGATGAAACCAATAAGATCGACATCGTGTAGCGGTTCGAAGAACAATTGGATTTCCGCTGGTTTAAATTTGTGTTCGGCGCCAAACAGACGCCTAGGATATAGTTTAGCCTCTCGAGCCATGACCAGGTACTTGCGGATGGCTCACTCGGTAGCTCCTAGAGTGTTGATCACGCACGACACAAGGTCTACGCTCCAATCAAGGTCCCTCGTTATTGTCTTATTTTCCAATTCGGTCCATACTCGTTCGTATCCAACTATAATCAAAGGCATGAGCGTTTCTCCAAGAGTGCTGATCTCCTGCTGAAACACGAAATCCACCAGTGTGGCACAGAATAGCATAGGGAAAGGCTCCACGTTTGGGTT
>JANWGL010001428.1:0-15429 GCA_025200755.1 Ceratobasidium sp. C01
TGCGCAGCTTATGGTTCCATTTCCGGCTACAGATTCGATGAGAAAGTTCTGACACGAGGCGATGCGTCATTTCGGGCGATGTCATCGATGACCCGCCAAAATCGGACCCTCCGCTGAACATGATACTGTACTGAGCGCCCTTCTCACTCGAGAAATAACAGCGGATAACCGAAGATATACAGTAACACCGAGCGCCCTATCACGAAGACAGCTAGGCACTTCAAGGGACAGACCCATAGCCCGAAAACTGCGGCCGAGGGTCGCCGTATGGAATAGCGCAGCCCCCCGCATGCGCGCACGAAGACTGGTACAGTAGCCGCGAGGCTGTCTCCGCAGCGGGAGCTGGACTTGAGATTTAAATCCAGAAAAGTGGCACAATTTGCAATTTGCAATTTGGCCTTGTCTAAGTTTGCTTACGTGACGGTTGCTAAGAGGTGCTGGGCATTGTCAACACTTGGCAGGACGATGCTAAGAGACTTGGGAGGGATATAAGAGTATATTTGGATTGATGAGCGTTTAGGATGAACATAACAATCACCGCCATTGTCGGGTGGCCCGCCGCTCGCGTTGTACTGTACAAAAGAATTCGGAAACACTGCCCTTTGTATTTGGCCATGCTTATATACAGGAGGCTCCGCTTCGAACATGGCCCAGTCGTCATCGAACCATTGAATAAGTAGTGACCACCATCGCTCAGTTAGCCATCCCACCCCCCCTCTCCCTCTCCCCCTGCTTTTGATCTTCGCCGATGGATTCCAAAAGTAAGTTCCGTTATTCCTCTCGTAACGTGTTTACATGAGGGTGCTGATTTGTGATCTTTCCGCCGGTCGCTAAAACCCCTTATAGCTGAAATGTCTGGAAGTCCGACTGCAATTGACCACGGGGAATCTATTCCTGACGTCCATAGGAGACCCAGTACCAGATCACACCAAGGCGCAGCGACAACCGATTCGACTAGGCCGTTAGATCCAGGAGGCAGTAACCCAGCATCGCCGAAAAAGAGGGCCCCGACGCTTAAGGCCGTTTCACTGCTACCTATCGCGGTTCGGCGAATGATGGTACCTAAACGAAAAGTAAGCGGATTTGGTTGTACAAGTTGTAATATACCTAACCTTGTCCCAAGGTTGCTAAAGAGCCAACATACAAGAGCAGTCTCTGGGCAATCGTTACCGAAACTTGTGAGATCCACCCCAAAACGACTTGTTATGCACAACTTGACGTCTGTTGTAGGGCTGAGCGTACTTCTGGTGTTCATCCCGATCGGCGTAAGTCGCATATTTACTCTTCGCGGGTATAACGCTGACTCGATCCGATAACCCAGTGGGCGCTCCATTTCACAGTTCACAATGATGTGGCAGTATTCGTCACAACATTTCTAGCGATTATTCCCTTAGCGAAACTCCTTGGGTTCGCAACAGAGGAGCTTGCTCTACGTGTTGGCCAGACTATCGGAGGTGTGTATTTACTCCTTGTACCGCATAATATGCTAAACGGTGGCTAGGTTTACTAAACGCGACATTCGGCAATGCCGTGGAGTTGATCGTCGCAGTACGTATTTCTATTTATTTAAACCACCCGATACTGATTTGTGCTCTAGATTGTTGCACTACTCAAGTGCGAGCTCAGAGTCGCCCAGTCGTCTCTCATTGGCTCGATCCTCAGTAATCTTCTCCTAGGTATGTTCGGCTCCCGAGCGCCCCCCTTCTGATTTACTCATTGCTATTGCCTTTTTGCGTATAGTCCTTGGCATGTGTTGTGCGTTGAACACTCGTGGTGATCGTTTGTTCCTCTTTAACGCTTATATTTTTAGTCTTTGCCGGAGGTACCCGGTATTCCGAACAAGGGTTCATGGCCGGCGCGGCGCAACTCAATAGTTCACTTTTGACCATTAGCGTTATTGCTGTACTCCTTCCTGCCGCCTTCCATTTCGCAGTCAACACAAATACGGATCCCGACGAGGGAAATGATATCTTGCGCATGAGCCACGGTGTGGCCATTATCTTGCTTTTCATGTACGTTTTTTCTTGTTCACTTCTGAGATTTTTTGCTAATTTTGTATTGGATAGCTACGGCGGTTACTTGTTTTTCCAACTATGGTCCCATGCGCATCTCTACGATGAGGGAGAGCATTCTGGCGAGGCGATGACCTCCACCGCTTATCCCGCAGGCGGCAGAACGTTGAAGGGCATTGCGATGGGTGCGATTGGCAAGAAACGGCCTTCAGATGCGGAAGCGTCGGCCCAACCAGAGGAACCTAAAGAGGAAGAGGTGGAAGAACCTAAGCTGAACGTTGTTAGCGCAATTGTTCTGCTTGTTGTTATCACCGTGGTATGTGTCTCGTCTGTTATGCTCTCTGTCTGTTTGGAACTAACCTGCCGAGTAGCTTGTTGCTTTCACTGCCGAGTATCTCGTTGACTCTATTGACGGCCTTACTGCCACCGGTGCAATCAGCAAGGAGTTTGTTGGCTTGATGTAAGTGGTGCTGGCCGATTCGCGAGAATTGTTACTAAAAATAGCACATAGCCTTTTGCCGATTGTTGGTAATGCTGCTGAGCACGTAACGGCTGTGACTGTCAGTGTCAAAGACAAACTCGATCTTTCCATTGGAGTGGTACGTCAGGACTTCTTCCGGTTTCAGAGTGCTGCGGCTCACTTTATGTAACACAGGCTGTCGGTTCGAGTATCCAGATCGCGTTGTTTGTCATTCCACTTCTCGTCATTATTGCCTGGGGCCTTGATAAACCAGTAAGTGGAATATGCCCGAATGTTGTTGTAGCTTATCTGACCATCTTATTAGCTCACCCTGCTCAACGATCCTTTTGAGTCTGTCGTTCTTTTCCTTTCAGTTCTAGTCGTCAACTACGTCGTTTCCGACGGAAAATCCAACTGGCTCGAGGGTTTCATTCTAATGATGCTCTACGTCCTGGTCGCAGTGTCGTTCTGGTATTACCCCGGAAGCGACCCTCTGGAAGCTCTTGGAACTTCCATCCCCAGAGGTACCTGCGCTGGATCTGCGGTCGCCTAGGTATCCTATGTGCCATATACCTTGAAGCGATGTATTATTGCCGATATCTCATTCTTTCCCGCCATGCTTCGATTTTATCATTTCGCACACCCCCATAGCTGTTTGCTGCCTCCTGGGCGAGATATACGTGCGCTGGTTGTTTCTTGATATGTTAACTAATTGCATTTTTAATCAAATATACCCCTAAGATTAAATAGCTTACCACTCAAGATCAGTGAAGGCGGGGCGAGGAGGCAATTGTAGTAGAAAGAAGTACATAGCCGTTCAGCCAACGGTCACTAGCTAGATTTGGTGCCCAGGTGGGTTGATTTAGGGCCGGTTTCTTGCCATAGGCGCCCACGACATGGAGGCGTTACGGAGAGCTAAACTCTGAACATGTATCCTTGAGCTATCTTTAACGATATTGTTGTAATTCTACTATCCAACCCTGACCATCCGTTCGTCTAAAATATACCGAAACCAATCATAGAACGCCAAGTGACTTGAAACATATGTTTAAGGATTTTCCGCCCGAAACGACTGAAGAGAATAGAACGACACACTCGAAAGGAGGTTTGGGCGGGGTGAACTAGCAGGAAGGTCAGACAAAATACCATGAGACTCGAGTAGGTAACTACCAGTACTTTCTCGAGGAGTTTTGCCTACTATTTTTCTATTTCCGTTACAGAATCTCCTCAAGACCACTTCAAAAGATGCGCCTTTGAGTTCTCTACAACTCCATGGGTTTCACTTTCTTTATCTTGTGCCATGCGATTCGGTAGCATCGAGCGAGTGTCACTTTAGAAAATGGGTGTGCCACTCTGCTCGAGCATAGCAACTGCCGCGGATTCTGGCGTCCGTTCTGTAAAAGTATTGCATACATGCGTCAGGAAAAGCACGTGTCGGCTATAGCCGTCTGCCAGTGAATGCGGGCTGCCAGTTGGCTATGGCCGGCTGTAGCTGTACACATTGGCAGCCGCGGCTAACCCACATTCAGCGATGGCTGGCGCTAGATGTCTACTATTATAGCTATGGGTAGCTATGGGTAGCTATGTCTCTAGATTGGCGTGAAGTATTGTTAGAGCCTATAAGAACGATATATGTCACTAGGATATATATCACACGATGATCCACACAACTACCAGCTTGAGTTTCTTTCACTTACCAATAACACCCAATGTGGTTCACCATTGCTATTATCATATGTCAATACCTATTCGGGTTTCTTCTCGTTACACCCACCGCTCCATTCAACAGCAAAAGACACTCTGGCCACCCACTCTGCCCTCACCCACCTCGTTATGGGCCGGCGAGCGCTCACTCGGCGCTCCCCGCCTTGTACGGGTTCCGCTTGACGGGGTTTCTCAGTCTGCCCGGCACATTTAGCTCTCATATTGATGTTATATTTTCACATATACAAAGCTGGATTGAGGTTCAGTTCCAGTCATTGAATGATCGCCCTGGCTGTAGCCGTGCGGTAATGTAAGTCTCGTTGCTAGATATGATGCAGGGAGATATACAAACAAAGGATGAGACTGAGCGTATATATCTGTAGAATGCTTGCGTACACCGCCATCTTTGTTTTGGTGTGCATATAGGCAGCAAGCAACATCTACAAATCGTAACTCTTTAGCTCAACGGCGCAGCGCCATACGCGCGAAGTCGATTCAGTCACATGTTCATCAAGGTCGTGAGTTCAATTCCCTAAGAGGTCTAAATATAAGTAATTAGTTAGGTAGTATGATAAGTCCAAAAGTAATAAGTGATAGCAAGTCAAGCACGAGGTACTATAAGTGGTTGTAATAGGAAGGAAAAAGAAATAGCAATAGGTAGTAAAAGTAACAATGTTTTCTAATATATAACAAACCCAAGCCATGGCCGGTGACCGCCAGCCGCAGCCGCTCTATGGTGGGGCTACGGCCGCCCAGTGAGCCACTTACCCTTCCCGGGATGCGGCTATAGCCGGGTCGTACCGTCAGCCAGTGAATGTGAGTGAATGCGGGGTCCATAGCCGGCTGTAGCCGGATATGACCGTTTGGCCCATTTTCCTGACGATGCATACTCGAAATTTTTACTGGTAAATCACTCGTAGACCTTTGCGATTCTGAAAATTTGGACTCATGGAACAAAATTTAATGCACTTACCCTTTTTTGCACTCATTTTTCAAGATCCTAAACCCTCCTCCACAGAATGACACAAAAAATTGATGATAAGGTGTTTATAGATGCTTTTGCAAAATACGCGCCCAGCTGCAGGCTCCGTCCAGTACTCACGAATGCCGAGACCCAATGTACTGTAGTAATCATAATGTGGCTGTACTTCTCACTAGGTTCCAACGTCCTTCTGAACTTTGAGCTGGACCAGGGATGCTGCGCGGAAAACATGCGGGTGTCCTGCAGATTTGAGTTCCCGGTGTTATCTCTTATATTGTCCAGGGATCAGGGATCAATCACCTTCTGGTACTGAGAAGTGATATCACCATTTCCACATGAAGCAGTAAATACTAACAAAACGCATGTTATCCATTACCCCAATTTACATACACGCAAATACATTCATCGCAATATTTCAATAAACGCTTAGGGAGGTTCAATAAACTTCAACTGTCGAAAAGCTCCATTAGCTAAATCCTGTCTATTGTGGGAAGATGTACCATTACTTTCAGTTCAGACGCTGTGACCCGTTTGTCTGCCTCATATCTCCAGCACTGAAGCAAGGCGACAAGCATTGCTGTTGCCCTAGCTGACATCGGCCTGTCCAGCAGCTCGGACACATCCGGGATCCGCCTCATTTGAGATACCGCAATGGCGACTGCGGGGCCACACTTGATCTCGTGGAATGGGATGCGACCTGTGAGTATTTCCTGGACAAATAGTTCAAGAATAATTTGCCATACGGAAGGTCATACCCACCAGCATTGTCTACAATATGTGCTGCTTCATCAGCTTAATTCTTAATTCAAGGATAACTACCGGTGCTCACCATTCCTAACGCATACATATCCGTCTCCCGGCACCGTACCCCTTCATCCATAAGCAACTCAGGTGCCTGAAAACCGAAGATCAATACAGCATAACATGTGTGTATAGCGACGACCCACCATCCACCTAATCGTGCCCCCCCCAGGGTCGGTTTCGGAGAATCGCATTGACTGTTCGCGCATGATCGCAAGTCCAAAGTCAGTCAGCTTGACATGCAGGTTTCCGTCGATAAGAACGTTGACCTATGCATCAAGTTAAGCGGATTGATGAGTCTGCCAACGGGATGACCCACGCCTTTGATGTCCCCGTGTATCTGTGATGTGATACTAACATTAGCTTGACATCGGTGTTCAGGTCTGCACACCCACTACATCTATCTCCGGGCTGTGCAAGTACGAAACGGCATCCACTAGCTGTGCGCACTCGGGTTACAGGCCAATAATGAGCCTATCGCTGTTACGTAAACTTCAGGTTGACTCACTAGAGCATAACGATCAATGTTTGGCCGTTTATTGACCACAGACATAATGTTGCCATACTCCATCCAGGGTGAAACCATCGAGAAACCGCTACGCAGCTGTGCGAGCCCGAGCAGCTTGAGGATGTGTGGGTGGTTCAATTTCGACCAGGTATCAAGCTCGCGGGCGGTACGCTGAAATAGGTTACCTACAGACCAAAAGGCAAATATTGGGCTGGCACGGTAAGCGTACCTTAAGCTCCTTGCTGTCGCTATCAGGTCGCTGGCGGAGGCGCTTGACAGCCACCCAGGTCCCATCCTCCAAGGTTGCTCGATAGACATCCGCCAGCCCGCCGCATGCGGCCGGCGGACCGGCGACACCCTGGGCTTGCTCAAGCTCCGAGGTCAGGATTCGCACTTCTGCGATATCGCGGAAGTAGGCTATAACGTGTTCGGGAGGCTGACGGGCATAGTCGGCCGATCGAAAAGTTTGCAAGACATACACTCATTGACTCACGGTGTTGGCTGATATGTTGAATGTGACTAATAGCCATGGGTGTAGCTCGAAGAACTATAACACCAAGATCTGAGTGGTGTAGCAAGACCCGAAGGCTCGCCACGACAAACTCACACGCTAGCGACCCCGTCCAATGTGAATTATTATCCTCCTAAGTTTGCTGTCGAGCTCACCTGACATGTGCAAACCAATATATAAAGGATTAGGTGAACTGGTTGTAACGAATGCTGGGAGGGATCGTACCTCCTGTGAAACCGCACTGGCATTAGCAACGGAGCCACGAGGGCATTAGCTACTCACGATCTAAAAGTAGGAAGCGCCCTCATCGTCATTCAGTTATGCATATACCACAAACCACTTACCTCCTGGGGAAGAGGTAATAGTATAAACGTGAGTTACCATCGGTAAAGGCAACAAAGAAAATATTTCACCTACACGCTAATCATTCGGTTCAGCAGTTAGGTTCGTTTAGTTTGCTAAAGAGTACATACGAACCAACTGAATGAATCAATTGCGTGTCAATACTTGATAATCATACAAACAGAACCGCTCACTTGCTATTCCAGAGACACTGTCAATGAATTCAGCGCATAGGTAACGCCAAGCTTACCATCTAGTTGTACAGGTCAGCAAAACCCCAATACAGATGAGGCGATGGAATTCGTGAAGATGATAAGGATTGACAAAAAGACGTAACAGCTTACAGGCTAAGTAAACGCGAAAACATGTCGCGAGAGAGAGGGAGAGAGGGAGAGAGGGAGAGAGATGTGGAGAGGGTCAGCAACGGCACAATAGCTGTTATCCACACTAACAGCCTAGGGCAATGCAGAGTGAGCAAGCGCCAACTATGATACATTAACCGACAAACTCACAGCCTGGGACAACAAAGAATGACATGGAATGAGCGAGCGCCAACTAGAATAGACCGGCCGGCAAACTCACAGCCTGAGACGACGCAGTTGGTAGGGAGTGAGCGAATCCTGGCTGAAACACGCTAACCACGAACTTACCCACTGGGAGGACGAAGAATGGCTGAAGATTAGTGGGCGTCAATTGAGGCGTGTCGATTTCTGGGCTCACCCGCTAGGGCCATGCAGAGTAACAAGAAATCAGCGGGTGGCAATTAAAAAAGGACATCGATCCCAGAACTCACAAGCTACGACAACGCAGAGTAGCGAGTAATCAGCGAACATAGGCTACATATATGGCCAAAAAACTCACACCCTAGGACGATGCAGAATGGTGCAAAATGAGCAAGCGCTGAATCAAACACGTCAATACAAAAACTCACAGCCTGGGACGGGGTAGGTTGGCGAAGCATAAGGAAACGACAACTGAAACACATCCACCAAATGCTCACCCGCTAAGACCATGCAAAGTGACATTAAATCAGCGAGCTCCTACTAAAACGCGTCGGCCTAGAAACTCACAGCCTAGAATAATGCAGGACCGCATGAAATCAGCGAGCGTCAATTAAGACATATCGGCCAACAGGCTCACCCGCTAGGACCACGCGGAGTAACGAGAAATCAGCGAGTGTCAACTAAAAGAGCGTCGACTAACGAACTCACAAGCTGCGAAGACGCGGAGCAACAAGGAATAAGCCAGCGTCGAGTGAAGAATATGACCCAAAAACTCACACCCTGAGACAACGCGGAGCATGGGATGAACAAGCGCTGGCTGACGTACATACACTGAGAAACTCACGTTCTATGTTAAAGAGCGATAGACAATCAGCCAGCCTCATTCAAGCGATATCAATTAGCAAACATACGTGCTAGATAATACGGACAGTTGGGGACACAACCCACGTTGGGTACTAATCATCAATCCCTGGCTCTCTTCATAAGGGTACAATGCACTTACAGGCTGACGCCAAGTTAAGATATGTTTCCATTTAGCCTATCCGTGTCTTAAGTATTGCCCCTAAACCTACGATCTAATCGCATCGTCAGAAAAATGAAACTTAGGCAGGGCTAACCTACTTTGTGCTGCAAATATTCCGAGAGTAAATTCGGCTACTTTTTCCAACCCGGAGGAATACTCACCCACTATACGTGAAGCCCATAAGTGACTGTGCGCCCGTACGATACCTCTCCACTCACAACCTGAAGGAGGTCAGCAGATTGTTCTCCTAAGGAGGGGGCACTCACATGTTCTTTCAACAACTCCCGAATCCTCGGCTTCAGTCATGTTAGTTTCAGTATATATACAGTAGCAAATCTATAACCCTACGTACTCGATTTTTTACCTCTGCATGATTCTGATCAAGCTTGGGTTAGCGACGACCACGGACGCAATTGCGTGCTTCGCCATTCACCTCCTAATCCGCCATGACCGCACGATCAGCCGATCAGTTAATATCCCAAGTGAAGGTCACCTACAGCGAGCTGTCCGATATCCCAGCCTTGGTAGCTTGTCATAGTATATAGATTTCTACAGGGTAGTTAGCCCCAACCCTACGCATCACGTTTGCCCACATGCACGGGTGTTCGGAATGGCAAATCGGGTTGCGCCAAGGAGCCTCCCCCCATATGGTATTAGACCGGGACTGTTCCCGGGACTGCGTCAGATACTGTACTAGTACATGCAGATACGACCCGCGTCCGTCCACATGCATCTACATTATTGGCGTCCGTAACTCGCAGGCCTTTGGGATTGTGTCGCTGGTGATCTTGGCTAATAAATCAACAAAAATGATAATTTCAGTTTGCCAGCATCGAGAAAAAACCTTGCTCAAAAACGCCGATAATCGGTGTTTCTGAGCAATTGGCGAACTTGCTTGATTATTGCCTATGCAAGCCACTTCGCCGCTAGCATGCTCATATCGGTCAATTCTCGGTTCGGCGACCGGTGACCAACTATACCATTAAGGTAGTCGATTGCATTTGCATTCCTTTTTCCTGATGCAACTTTGTTTGCAGGATTGACGATCCCTGGACATCAAGCCTTCAAAGGTGCGCGCCGCTCCAATACAGTAAGTAACATGACAAAAAGGTTAAAGCACTTCGAGGCATCCTGCACTTCCGACCTAAAAGGTGGGGGTATCCATACTCACCCATCAAACTTAGGTGTTATTTTTCGTACCTGGATGTATTCTCGTGGCTCCGCTCCCGGCGCGGCGGCGGAATGAGAGAATATCACACTGTGGTGAACGAACACGAACTACTACTGTGAGTGAGGAAGAAGACGACGTCAACAGAGATACATCCCAATTTGGAAGGCTAAGGCCCAGGGCGCAGTAAGATGCAATGTAAGATACATACACCCGTTTTGAGCTAAGTGCTCTATATAGAAAAAGAACTTTGCATAGGTGAAAATGCGTAGCGTTATAAGATTATGATTGAGCTTAGTCATCCCTGCATACATCCGCAGTCGTCGTGTATATAGTTGGACCACATCCAAAGTGGCCGTCACTGACCTTTTGGAGATGACAATCCTAATTCCCGGATTCATGCTGGGTTGTCAGAGTCAGCGGGTATGCTAAGGTCAATGCTCATCACTACGGCATAGTCAGAAAGATTCAATCAATACTCAAACAGTGCTCACGATCTTACAGACACCAGCAAGAAGCAAGTGGGAAGCAGGCAGGGTCAGACTATACAGAACCTAAACGTGAATGGATCTCATTCAAACAACTTATATACATGGGAGCGACTGCCGGAGAAGGCCCAGGAAGCCGAAAGAACATGCATACATGGGACGGGTGAATGGGGATGAGCTGGCAAAGGAGTTCCAGCAAGTTCCATACATGTAAGTCACGTGACTATGTCTCTTACCGGGTCACTCCCTCCCCATAATGAACTTCATTATGGAAGCCGTTTTCCTTGCAGTCACATGACTAGACCCTGATCGCGGTTCCAGTTCTCCGGTTTTACAGTGAAGTCCATACTGTCTGATGCGAGACTTGCTGAGGAGGGATATGATACGAATTCAGATCATGGTAAGGGGATGTTCATGAAGTAGAATGGGGTAAGTTGCCTGTACTTTTTTGGCCGATATTAAGAAAAGAAAGCCAAATGACAAGGAGCTGAACTGCATGCTCAGCAGAAGTCTCCCGTCGACGTGTGTGAGCGTCGGTTGCTATTATACAATGGTCCCGTTAGTACCTGTTCATATAATTTCGTACCGGTAGCTGACTCATTCCCAGCAGCTCGTGATAGACACTAGTTTAAATAAAGGTCGCGATAGATATCAAGAAACTAGGGAGCACGATACAATGAGAGGAACACGTCTTTACTTTCGTCAGTAAATCTAGATTTACTGGCAAGTCATGGTTCAAAGCTTTGTTAACAGATTTATGTAAACGAGTGATGCTAACATTGTACTACAACTCCTTCATGTACAATTCAACGAGGCTTGTTATGGGATACACTCTCAGTACCTCCTTCTTAGCCTATGTTTTTGGAGTAGAGTCATAGTATACATACGTGGCCCCATCTCTTTAGTAGTCACATAAACTAAGCTAAGTAATATCAATAACGTTAGTGAGATTAGTTGAGAGGCATCTGTGCTAGAGTGATGCGTGTTTCAGACGAACCAGGCAGGTGGCGGGTGGCCGAAGGCCACACGCCGTCTGCTGGCCAGTCATAATGAAGTGGCGGAATGCTGCAATGGCAAGCTGAGTTCCCGCGGCGATCCGAGTACACAACCTAGTTCCCGCAGTAGCTTCTACATCGAGTGTAGGGCTACTACTTCGCAGGGTTGCAATTTGGAGGTATTCTGACACACGCACAGAAGGTTGACTTGGAAAGAGTTATAATTCAATTAATATTTCAATCAAAAGCCGAGCAAGGTGCTTTGCGCTGTCAGGCGCACATTTCTAGTGTTAGTCTCTTCCACATTCGGTCTGGTCGTCATGATCAGATCGAGAGCTCTTCACCTCGCTTCGATCTTCTCGTGCCATCTCCCCGGACCGGATATGGATGAAACTACCCGAAAGTATGGTGGAAAGTATGGTGTCCTGTCAGATACAAGCTCCACTCCACCCAGGGCAAACAGGACCCCGGATAATTAGCTCAATGTTAGATACTGAAACTCCTAAAATCCGGGAAATTTGGTCCACCTGGTTTTGGTCCGAAGTCCTCGAAATTTGGTCCGGCCTAGTATCGGAGCTTGATTTTCATTGTCTTTTAAATTTATTTTTCCTTGAGCTATACTGTGCCCGTAGACTACCTAAGACATGCTTATATAGTTAACAGGTGAATCGCGATCTCGTGCTCCTTTAGGTCCAATAACACTGCTATGCTAGAATCAGAGCCCCAGGTCGCCGTTGGCAAGGCGGGAGGGATCGGGAGGACAATCAGCCAAAGGAAATATCGTTGATAACAGCATGAAAGAGCTCCGAAAACGATTAGGGCCTCATAGTGTGTGAGCAAGACGACCGTTGAGTGGGAAACTGTTGCTCTAGAACAGTCAGCCATGAGCCATCGATTGAATGCAGCCTCAGCAACCACCGCAGGGTTGGACAAGGCGGGATGGCATTGAACTTGTAGGTAGGGGCAGTGAAGCATTATACAAATTGCTCCATGTTTGGCGTAGTCCCACGGGTTCTACGCCTACGAGGCCACTCCCTCCTGGTGAAGCGCCGCGGGCTTGTCAGCATATATGCATCGTCATGCTTATACTTTTCCTCGCAGGACTTCATGTTCGTCGCCTCGGGCAGCTGGCTGGCTATCTGATTGCCCATATTGATTCCCTTGTCGATTACATGGTCCATGCGCGATAATCGACAGGGGTTGGGTCCTCGATAGGGGCATCAGGGGTATGTCATTGTCTGCGTGTGTCACGCAAACGCTCACTCTCATACCGATGCACAAAAACGGCAAGATCGCATCCCGTACCAATACTACCCGCTGGCGTTCTTTGTTTCTCGCGCTAGGTGAGTTGCTCTCGAGATGTCGACAGCGTCGACATCTCCTGCTCATAGCAAACATATTATCCACGTACTAACTCGAACTTCTGTTCTCGTCAGCTTCCCGTGATAGACGTGTTTGTTTCTTGCGCTACCCACCGCTTCCCGCCCTGTTACTTTCGTTGTCAGTCTTTCTTTTACCGGCTTCCTTTGTATTCAATTTGCTACTCAAGTTCCCTCGTTTTCTCGTCCGAACGCTGGCTGTGGCGCGTTTGTTTTAACCCTAGTTCTTTTCCATTTTCTCTCGAACGTGTTTTCCTCGTTTCCCAAGATCTATTGTATGCATCTCCCACCATCGGCGCTCCTTTTTCGACAGTTGTTATCTCACCTATTCTTTTGTACAGTAGTCTGCGCGAGGGGATGGCCCACCCACCCTCGCGCTTTGTTCATGCATCGTTCTTTTTGGGCTGCCGCTTTGCGGCGAGCCTGGCTCCGCTACATCAGCAAACCACCCGCCCGTCAGTTAAGCCTTAACTGACGGGCGGGTGGTTTGCTGATGTACACCCGGGTGACCTTGTCACCTTTCACTCCGAATACCCGAGGACGGGTTGAATCGTCGTCTAGCGACTTCGAGGGTTAGCAACACATGTATGCGGAGGTAATGTAGCCGCAACTAAATATGCACAGATAGTAGCATAGCTGTACGGCACTTTGAATAAAGCATGCTCTGGACTCAACAATTTTGAGATTTAGCGTTATTCAGCACCTTACGAAGCCTTCCAACTGAATAAAGTACACTGAATATATCCCCACACGCCTGTAAGCTCCAAAAAGAGTAATCCCAGGTACATATTTGGCGTTGACTAAACACCCAATCTAAGAGATATTTATTTTCGTACGCAACCAGCTGCACATGTCAGCTCAGCCCTAGCTCTCAATCCTAAGCATACACCACAGGGTACTACCACAGTGCATTGAACCATGTGTACGCCTAGTTACCAGTCGCTCTCACCGAACTTACCTTGCACAGGTGAATCCAACCTATTTCAATGCTCTCGATACTAGATATACTTACCACTTGAAATCACCTATTTCAGCCATGCAAATGCCTACAATACACCTAACACTAAAATCACGCGTGGTGATGAGTATACATGCACTAACTAGTATACACGTGTCGAGTAACACGGCTGTATCAATGAATATAGACATGTTTGATGTATTAACGGCTACATTGAGCATACACGGGCGGATTTACAAACACAGTATTTCATAAGTGTATCTAGACAGTGCTTTAACGAGCGAGCAGGTTTGTAGAGGGATAGAACAATGCATTCATAACGACACATGTCCAAATTTGGTCCGACAAGTATCGGAGCCCTGGAGGAAAGCGAAGAAATGGTCCAGCAAATTCTTGGACCTACCAATTGCAAATGGTGAACCTGGTCCGGCATTTGTCAGAGGTTTTCCCCCAAAACCTGAAGTTTTGGTCCGACCAGTATCTAACATTGAGCTGATTATCCGGGGTCCTGGGCAAGCATGCCGGGACAATGCAGTCAGGCCTGGCGCTTCCAATCTGACATTCCACTGCAAAGTGGTCTGGCGTAGACCTGGCCAGAACCCGGCGCATGCCACTTGGCTACACCTCGTGTGTGCCGAGTTATCGATTTTTACCGGTATCGTTCCTACTGGCGGATGTAAACCACGTCGCACGGTTTGTAGGCGACAAACCGGCGACAACCGTGATCTTGGTATGCGCCTCGTGCGGGCGCTCGTAAACCGATACTTGCAGATAACAAACACACCAACCAATACTCTCCCGACCGCCGCAGACCTGCCGCAAACCCCCAGCAACAGTATTCGACACCTGTGTTAGCCTATTTCGTCTCAGCCTCGCTTATATACAGGACCAGGCCCCGAATGGCAACGCCAACCGACGTGAACCAACGCATACGTGCCTCCGATTTGCGCATGTGAACGGCGGGTCGCATGCGGATGCAGAGCGGAGCACTTATAGACCTTGATCCCACTTGGAATCCTCCCCATCCCACCACCATCTCACCCTCCTCGCAGAGGTAAGTTTGTGTCCTCCACCCTTCAATTATCGCATGCCGAATCCCATTGACATGAACATGCTAGTCTCTAATATATAGGCCCAGGCAGGAATGGTTCAAGACTATCATTGTTGCAGGTATGTCATTTCCATACTCTCTTACACTCCGACGATCTCAACGCGTATCTTTAGTCGCGCTGGTTTCCCCGTTTCAAAATGGGTCCGTGAGTGCTTCTCTCGAAGCTTTTTCTCTTCTCTACTCACGGTCTTCAATTTTCTAGGCCAAGTCATAGGTCTATGATCTTAGATCGCACGGCATACTATCACATTTGAAACATACCTTATCCCTTTTAATTGTACTATACTTTGCTGGTGAAAATTTAATTTAACATCTCTATAAATCTATCTATGATCGATGTACAATCCACGAAGACCATCTAAAGGACTACCGGTTGGCGCCAAGCAAGGACCGATTCAGATTGTGAAGACCGATGATTACCGCTGGGACGGCATCGGTTTGCGGCAGCTACACCAGCGGCTGACGACATATTACCTGGTGTAT
>JANWGL010001429.1:581-27083 GCA_025200755.1 Ceratobasidium sp. C01
ATCTCGCACCAAAGTCGATTCGCGCGCCTAGGTGAGCTTGCGGACATAGACAAGGCGATTGAATACCACTCTCAGGCGGTTTCGACCACCCCAAATGGCCATGCGGACAGGCCAGTGTGGCTCAACAACCTCGGCATCTCGCACGAAAGTCGATTTAGGCGCCTAAACGAGCCCGCGGACAGGCAGGGTCTGCTTCAATCGTATCAATTGGCTGCAACCTGTCCCTCTGGCAGCTTCACTGAACGGTTCAATGCCTCACGTCTGTGGGCTAGATCGAGTGCTTGGTTAAACGACCCGGCTGTTCTTCCAGCCTACCAATGGACCATGGAGCTGGTCCCTAAGGTCGCCTGGATTGGCTCAACTGCGACTCGGAGATACGAGGAATCAAAAGAAATCGGCGCTGTGGCTGTAGAAGCAGCTGCAGTTGCGATTTCAGCGAAGGAGTTTGGGCTAGCACTCGAGTGGCTTGAGGCTGGCCGATCAATCATCTGGAATCAGACCCTCCAGCTTAGGACTCCATTCGACCACCTATCTACCGTAGATCCTGAACTTGCTCTTGAGTTAAAAAACGTCACTATTGATTTGGAAGGTTCCGGTTCGCAATCCTCGAATTCAGCTTTTCAGGTCAACCATATAGACACCGCAGAAGCCGCCGCTCAGAGGCATCATCGTCTTGCAGAACAGTTCGAAAATCTTCTCGTTCGAGCTCGGAAACTCCACGGGTTTCAAGGTTTCATGCAGCCAAAGAAGATATCCGAACTCACACCTGTTGCTCGTTTCGGACCTATCGTAGTGATCAACGTGCACTCTAGCCGTTGCGATGCGCTCATATTGCAACCCGACACCGACAACATCACACATGTTCATCTACCTGACATTTCGGACACCAAAATCGCAGATCTCTATCGCTGGATGCAAAACACCCCAGAAATGCCGCAACGCGGACCACGAATCAAACCGAGACCCGGCTTATCGCTCAAACAGATTCTAGCGACGCTCTGGCAGAATGTAGTACACCCTGTACTCGAATCCCTGGGATATGTTGTGAGCCTATTGAGTTCATGAACATATCCACTAGATTCTAACGGTGGTTGTGCAGGAAAAACTACCAATAGATCAGCTCCCGCACATCACATGGTGCACGACTGGTGCGCTTGCAATGCTCCCGATTCACGCTGCCGGTTGCTACCACGATGGGGGCGACAAGCTCTTTGAATATGCCGTCTCTTCTTACGCACCGACTCTAAGCTCCTTGTTGCCGTCGAACACACGATCGCTCGAGCTGGGTTCCGTCCTGGCAGTCAGCGAAGAATCCACGTTACCAGGCACGAAGCACGAGCTCGCTCTCATCAACAAGCACCTCGGAGCGGCTTCTTGTAAACTACTAGAACGCGACAACGCCACGGTCGAGGCGGTATTGGACACCATGGAGCGTCACCATTCTATTCATTTTTCATGCCATGGCGTGCAGAACCTCAGCGAGCCGACCGAGAGCTGCTTTTTGCTGCATAACCACAGTAAACTGAGTCTTGCACAAATCACCAAAAAGTCGCTGAAGAACAAAGGGCTAGCGTTCTTGTCTGCGTGCCAGACTGCCACCGGCGACCAGGATATGCCCGACGAAGCTGTCCACTTGGCAGCCGGTATGCTGGTAGCAGGCTATCCGACTGTGATCGCCACTATGTGGTCTATCAAGGACGCGGACGCACCTATCATTGCGGATCACATATATGGACAGCTTGCAAAGAATGGAAGTTTGGATATGGGAAGGGCAGCACGGATATTACACGCAGCGGTAGGAGTTCTGCGTGACAAGATTGAAAATGAAGCAGTCGTAGAAGCGGGGGTTTCGGGCGATACGATGGGAGAGGATCGGCTATTCCGATGGGTACCTTATATTCATATTGGTGTCTGAGCGCGGTTGTGTCAAAGGTCACATGACGTTTTAGTTGTGGATAATTTGCGTGTATCTATTCTCGTGTGACTCCAATGATATGTATTCTATATACTCGAGGTCTGATATATGTACGAACGCCGGGCGTTGAGAGGGCTGCATGCTAGTCACGTGCCCGTGTCACACGGTCTGAGTTGCATGCAGTTCTTCTTCTCCTCGTCATGACATCATTCCTGGTAGAGCCACCATATGCATTGTGGTGTCTGTGGTCTACACCACCTACTGTCAACACGAGCACCTAATAATATCCGGCTCACCGAGATGGTCGACGCAACGTGCTACCACGACTCGTCCGTGTTAGTGAATAAACATGCGACCCGGTGGTATATCATGTGGTTTGGGATGAACTCAAAGGATTGACAGCACCGGTGAACTGCTGCCTATGGTGTTGGTCGACTCGGTTCGGAAGATATGCGTAAGACCGAGATTTGATTCTATTAGGCGCATGAGTCCTCTTCCCATTTTCTTGAATACATTTCGTAGACTCCATACTGGACAGGCTTGCTACATCCACGCCGACTCCTTCTACCTCCCCTTCGGTCAGATACAGCGCCGGTTCATCCCTAGATATGCTCACGCCTCTTCCAGCTGCTTTCCCAATTCTCCGCGCGATGCACGCGCCGTAGGAACTCCTTGTGGATACAGGATTTTCCGCAACTGTGGGTATCTTCCCTGTCGTCCGGTACTTCTCATCCTCGTTCATTAAAATCTATTTCTCTTTCCTACTTGTGTTATTAGAACGTCTCGAGACATAACCAACACCTCCTTACCTTCCGCCAATTACATTAACTACAATTAGATTGTCCTGAATTCCCTCTCATTTTTTTGATACAACCATAACTTGTATCTGGCGGCCATTCGTAGATATGAGATGTGGAAAAGTATTCCGCAGAGAAATATAGATCGCTGGAGGATGGTGAGATACATATGGTGCGTCCGCGTATTATTTATCTTTGCAATCTGAAATTTCCGTTGGGGTCTGGATTCTCATGGTTAGTTGCGCTCGTCAGCCTCGGTCTCCTACGTATTAAGCTCAATCCACATTGGTCCCCCGCAGTATCCGAATCAGATGCTCCCCTTTGCCTTCATTTCCCCTCCGGTCATATACAACGCTGCTCTGGAACTTGACTTCCCTCATCTCCCTCCCTGCTACGTTCAAATCTTCCCCCTCGACCTAAATTTACCTCCTTAGATAACAACTCTAAACACATCACACTTGATCGTCTTAGACCACTCCGCGTCTGCCACCCGCAACTCTTTGATAGGTTCGCAATGGAACTACGAGTGTTAAGGAGCACGGGCATAGACGTACGAAGAAAGTCATTTGGGGTCGCGTTTCAGATGGTCAGGAGTATAAACGGGGACGTTATTGGAGCGTTGCGGTAGAGCTCGTGGGGGGGGGGGGGTTGAGATGGCAGCAGCGAAGCACCGAGGACAATCGAATATCGGCGATTCTTCGTCTAGTCGATCCGCGGTTGCGTCATCAAGTTCTTGAGGGTTGGAGTTGATATTGTGTACGCGTAAACGGAGCTCCTTGGGGAGACGACCTTGCTCTCGTTCGGTACGTCTTGTATTTCTCAGCCATTGATTACGCCTTGCTCGTCTTTCCTTGTGTATTCATACCTTCGCAGTATTACTAACACTTCTCTGCTTCGCTGCCGGTTATGTTATTCAGAGTGATGTGGTCGATGAATGCTCTAGCTCTCTCGGTTCGATCACAGCTTGCCTCACTCAAACCTTCTTAGAAATCAAGTCACAGCAAATTTCCCACGGAGCGAGGTGGACTGTTTCGGAATACCTTTCAAGGAAGTGTGGTGCGTAATGTGCTTCAAACTTTCTTCTCATAGCTCACTTTGGATTGTCCAGAGATGGCTGTGACTCGCCGAGGCTGAGGGTAGTTTAGCGACGGGTGTGGGTATAGCTGATGGGTTGTGGACAACGCGTAGATAGGCAGTGGGGGGCGTATTTACAGAGCGGAGAAATGCGTTGAATGAGACGCACATTGACTGCGGAGCAGGTACGCCCGATGACTATTTTAGTTTCTCCCCGCTCGTCCTAACTCACCTATTTCCCCTAACGACCTCTCTGTCTTATGGGAATTCCTGATATTCTTGGAACTCCCTTACTCGCAACTTGATCACCCTCGCATTACCCCGAATACACCGAGTAATAACGTCTCCTGAATGCAGCAACAACTCTGATCGAATACCCCTACAGCTCTTGGACCAAACCCAGACGAGAACACATAATGCTACCTAATTCACTTACATGGATGCTGGAACTGCGAAGCTAGGGCCATAACCGAGTTATCCTGGTGAGGTTGGTGCTTGCTCGTCTATCCTGAGAGAAAGGCGATATTCATATAGTGGTACTAGGGATGTGTGTCGTTGATGGCGAGAAGGGTAGTTTCATGCAACTTTGGCCTTGGTGTAGACGTCAAATAAGTTGGTGCTGAAGTCTGGGGAGCTATAGAGCGCTAATGATTTGGGCTGACATTAGCTCATATGCTCTTCTCTTCCTTCATTTTTCTTTTTCGCGAATCCAATTACAATAAAACGCTCTGCTTTAGCCCACGCACGTCATGATGTCCATCGTCCGAGTTGGTCAAAGCCAGCTTACCACCGTCCCAACCGACTCCTACTGGGGGAGAGTAGCATAACCTTATATTCCTATGATGGTTCGTGAGTACTCGCGTGCGTCTGGGCTAGCCATAACTAGTCTCAGAGCGTTATTACAGGCGCATATATGCGTAATATTCGGTTTGAAAGCTGCAATCATTGCTATCAGGGGTTTTCACGATAGCGAGAACGAGACTAAACTCGTACTTGAAACCGTACCCAAAATTCTACCTAAATTGCGGACTGGAGCTACGTGCGCGTTTAGCGCCAACGAACGAATCTTTTCAGACCAGTCACAAATAGCTTCAAATTATGTAAACTGATAATGCAGCTCACAAGCGAGCAAAGATAAGTATAACGACATCATAATTTGGTTCAAGAAGGCGAGGTGAAGAATAGTGCGATGAGGCCTGGTCCGGGATGAGGGCGGAGGAGGTTGTGTGGACACAAGTCGCTCAGATTGCGGTGAAAAGAAATCTCACGAGGTCAGAAGCAGGTGCGCAAGGCAGATGTTTATGTAACATTATGAGCACGGGTTTGAAATAAATAAAATGCTAACAGGAATCGAAGCTCTTACTCACAGTGCATTGGTTGCGGTGTGGCCGCCTAGTGGCGCGTGATCCGAGATACACAAGGACGCTCCACAGACGTCCGGTGGCGTAATATGCGGCAAACACGTAAATAGGCTCACCAGTGGTGCGCCCGATGTGGCTGTCCACTTATCCATCGAGTAGATTTGTCCGTATGCGCAGACTAGGCAAGGTTGGAGCTCAGCGATATCAAGCAAACACGATGATGATCGTGATCGCGGGCTTCGTCGGATCATGGTTTAGTTCAGCGTAGCCAGGGAATCTGTCAGTTTATTGAACAAAGGACCACTTTCTAGCCAATCATCATCGGCATGTTCGGGGACTGGGGTGACCCAGGACTCCGTAGCAGATGCGAAGATAATCGTTCACCAGGCGTTGTCTCGTCGTAACTTACTCGGGGGAAAGTCTTGGAACTGCCACTGTGTCCCGCGGGTGGCGCAGTGACGAAAAGGTCGAAATACTACAGTAGACTCGGGAATCCGCATATACGCACTTGTGATATTGCCACTGGTACTAAATTTAAGTACCCCAGGCGCTCACGAGTTCTCCACGACTACACAAAGCAAAGGAGCGAATCCCAGCAACTCAGTGATCATGAGCGCTCCCAGGAGGAGAGGAGAGGTTCGTTACCGTGCAAGGTTCTGATGATCCAAGGGACTTGCGCTCCCTGGGGACTGGCGGGGCATTGTCGGCAACGGCGGTCCGTGACCACCTTAAATGGGGATACTTGCAACTTCCGGCGCTGTCAGGTCGCTCATAATTTGCACCGTATGAAGAAGAGGACACGCTGGTGAGTATAGCACACGAAAAGAAGTAGAAATGTTTCTAGAACCCATCGTGTGCTGTCCCCACGTGTTGCAGAGCCTTGATGGGCAGTGTTAGACGCCCAATCAGACAGGGGGCATATTTACAACCGTCGAACTCATGGGCTATTTTCCTAACCCGCTTTTAACCATCTACTCGGTCTGATAATATAACCTACTGCAAGATTGCATACATACGTAGTGGATACCGCCTCAAGGGAGGTGCAAGACAAAGTCAAAGTACCAAGGTGAAGACCTAACAGCCGTCCGTGAAGATATAATGCTCACTACGTCCACTTGTGTAGCTCAGAGATTTTAGGGGTGAGTTATCGAGAGTATAGTTATTCAGCAGCCTGACATGAAGCGCACTACTTTGCGATTTCTTAGCGCTTAAGTGAATTAACCACAGCTAGCCCCACAGCAAACGGGGTTCGTAAGGCGACTCGCGGCAATACCAATCTCTCGGCACAGAAGTACCTCAGGAGCGACGAGATGGAACGCCCAGGGTTCGATGATCGCAAGTCTGACAATCTCAAAGCTGCAGAACTTGGTTCGTTATATGATATTGATCATACACCGGTGATGGCCGACGAGAGGACGAACCATGGAAAGGCCTGGGACAAGTTGGGCGAGGACTTAGAAAGGCAATTTGGACGTTCTGGCAAAGTCGGAGATATTGACGAGGCTATTGCTTGCTACTCCAAAGCACTGGAGGCAACCCTAGAAGGACATGGAGAAAGGCTAGGATATCTCCAGCATCTTTGTGACGCACACTGGCATCGATTCGAGCTCCTGGACGACATTATGGACATGGAGAGATCGATTGGGTACCTTTCTGAGGCGATCTCGCTAATTCCAGACGGAAGCACAAGGAAGCGCGATATGTTCAGCAACCTGGGCGACTTGCATGACTGTCGATTTGAACGCCTAGGTGACCTCGAAGACATAGACTTGGCAATTACATATAAGTCTCGGGTAGTTTCACTCACTCCAGAAGGCCATGAGGACATGCCCGGGTACCTTCGAGAGCTCAGTTTTTCGTACTACAGTCGATTTGAGCGCCTCGGCGAGCTTTCTGACGTAGACCGGGCGATTGAATATGAATCTCAGGTGGTTTCTCTCACTCCAGCGGACCATGCGGACAGGCCCATGTGGCTCAGCAATCTCGGCGCCTCACACTACACTAGATTTGAGAGCCTAGGCGAACTTGCGGACATAGAGAAGGCGATCGAGTGCCAGTCTCAGGCGGTCTCACTCGCCGCTGAGGGCCATCTGGACATGCCCGGGTTGCTCGGCAACCTCGGCGCCTCGCACCGGAGTCGATTTGAGTGCCTCGGCGAACTCGTAGACATAGACCAAGCGATTGAATGCCTATCGCAGGCTGTTTCGCTCACTTTAGATGGTCATACGAGCAAGCCCATTCGGCTCAACAGCCTCGGCCTCTCGCACTACAGCCGGTTTGAGCGCCTAGGCGAGCTTGCGGACATCGATAAAGCGATTGAATTCAAGTCTCAGGCGGTTTCGCTCACTCCAAATAACCACGTGGATCGGCCCGCGTGGCTCAGCAACCTCGGGGCCTCGCACCGCAGTCGATTTGGGCGCCTAGGCGAGCTTGCGGACATAGACAAGGCGATTGGATACCAGTCTGAGGCAGTTTCGCTTACCCCAGATGACCATGCTGACATGCCCATGCGACTCAATAACCTCGGTAACTCACACCAGAGTCGGTTTGATCGCCTAGGCGCGCTCGCGGACATAGACCAGGCGATTGTATGCTTGTCGCAGGCGGTTTCACTGACTCCAGATGGCCATGCGGATAGGCCGATGCGGCTCAACAACCTTGGCAACTCGCACCATAGTCGATTCGAGCGCCTGGGCGAGCTTGCAGACATGGATCAGGCGATTGAGCGGAAGTCCCAAGCGATTTCGCTTACTCCAGATCACCATGCGAACAGGCCTGTGTGGCTCAGCAACCTCGGCCTCTCGCATCACAGTCGATTTAAACGCCTAGGCGAGCTTGCGGACATAGAAAAGGCTATTGAATGCCATTCTAGCGCTGTTTTACTCACTCCAGATGGTCATGCAAACAAGCCCATGTGGCTCGAGAACCTTGGCCTTTCGCACCACAGTCGATATAAGCACCTAGGCGAGCTTGGGGACATGGAAGGTCTGCTTCAATCGTTTCGAATGGCTGCAACCAGTCCCGCCGGGAGCCTCACTGTACGGTTCAATGCCTCACGTCGCTGGGCTAGATGGTGCTCTTCGTTTTGCGACCCTTCTGTCATTTCTGCATACCAGTGGACCATGGGGATGGTCCCAAAGGTTGTCTGGATTGGCTCAACGATGACCCGGCGATATGAGGAAACACAAATCATCGGCTCCGTAGCTGTGGAAGCGGCCGCTGTTGCGATTTCGGCGAAAGAGTATGGACTCGCAATCGAGTGGCTCGAAGCTGGTCGCTCAATCATCTGGAACCAAACCCTTCAGCTTCGAACTCCCTATGATGAGCTATCCACTCTTGACCCCGAACTCGCTCTTGAGTTCAAGAATGTTAGCGTTGGCCTCGAAGTTTCTGGTGCACCTTCTCCGGGTCCCACTCTTACGCTTATTGATGCAAATGCCTTAGAAGCTGCCGCTCAAAAGCACCGTCGTCTTGCAGAAGAGTTTGACCTCCTTGTCGCCCGAGTTCGGCAACTCCCTGGCTTTCAAAACTTCATGCGCTCAAAGCAGATTGCTGAGCTTTCACCTGCTGCCCAACATGGTCCTGTTGTCGTTATCAACGTGCATTCCAGTCGGTGTGATGCCCTGATCCTTCGGCCCCACACCAACGAAATCACACATGTCCATCTGCCCGACATCTCAGACACCAAGGTAGAAGATTCTATCACCAGATGCAGGAGACAAGACCGCCAGGTATGAGGGAGCGCGCACCCCGATTCACGGAGATACCCCAGTACTCGCTTGAGAACATCTTGGCCGTTCTATGGGATACAATAGTGCATCCAGTCCTCAAGTCCCTCGGATACGTTGTAAGTGCATTTGTTTCATTGAATTCTGGTGCAAATTTACCCACATGTTATACAGGAGAAACTACCCCTCAATCAACTACCGCATATCACATGGTGCACAACCGGTATGCTAGCGATGCTTCCCGTTCACGCTGCCGGCTGCTACGACGACGGGGGCGACAAACTCTTCGAATATGCAGTATCATCTTACGCACCCACTCTAAGCTCCTTGCTGCAGTCGAATTCCCGCCCGCAGGAGCTAGGCACCGTCCTGGTGGTTAGGCAGGAAGCCACACTCCCGGCAACCGAGAAAGAGCTTGCTCACATCATGAAACACCTCGGGATCTCATCATGCGCACCACTAGAGAACAGTGACGCCGTAGCGGAGGCGGTATTGCAGGCTATGGAGCAGTACACCTCTGTCCATTTTGCGTGTCACGGCTCACAGAACCTTAGCCAGCCTACCGAGAGCTGCTTTCACCTGCACGATAGGCAACTAACTCTTGCTGAGATTAACAGGAGGCCGCTGAAAAACAAAGGTCTAGCATTCTTGTCGGCATGTCAGACTGCCACTGGAGACCAGAATTCGCCTAACGAAGCAATGCACTTAGCGGCCAGTATGCTAGTAGCGGGATATCCAGCCGTCATTGCAACCATGTGGTCCATCAAGGACGACGATGCACCCGTCGTAGCTGACAATGTATACGGGCAGCTTGCGAGGGATGGAAGGCTAGATGGAGGGAGGGCGGCGAGAGCATTACATGGAGCAATGGAGGCTTTACGTGACGCAATTGGAGAGAAGGAGCTATTCCGATGGGTGCCGTACATATATATTGGTATCTGATCTAGGTAGTATTTAAGAACGGGTGTTGTTTTGATAGTTGATATTCTCTAGCTCACTCGTACGGCTGCTCAATCATGTTTCTGGTTTCCTCCTGGCATCATTGGCTGTGGTTCCTCCTAGTGTAAAACAAAAGCTAGAGTATCACATCGTGGTGGACTTGCACTATCAAGTTGAAGTGAAATACCTATAAAATGCTATACTGGCATGTCGATCCATTAGGCGACCGAATTTAACTTATTTTGGATCGTAAATCGGGTAATAAATTATGTGTATGTTCTGGAGGCCGTATTGGTTACGGGATCGAATTTACCAACCAATCCTTGCTGGTCCTATCAGATCTCAGCACTACTGCTTTTCTATACTCTCGAACCAAGGGGCGATAAATATCCCGCGTGCTAATTCCGTGCGCAGCCCACGCTGATACAACCGACCCTTCTCGCCCGCGGCATATTAGCCCGGTCCACTGTGGCGTGAGGAGTGTGATTGAGTATGAACATGGGCAAAAACACTATCTTTACTCGATTATCGGAGCTAGATCTCTACGAGTTGTTTCGTCGACTGTGAATCTGCTGGAGTATTGTATTTAGCACTGGCAGCGCAATGAAAACCAGTACCACCCTTTGCAACCGAGAAATTCCCGAGCATCGGGGCTCCTGATCAAGCAAAGTGGATTTCTATCCTGTGTGGTGCAACATCTTGGATCTTACATCGTCTGACGCGTCGCCCATAACCATGGTGGCTAGTCTCGTCTCACCATAGGCACATTCTTCAGATAAAAAAGGATTTGAAAGACGCTCATAGCACACCAAATTGCCCCCATGTTCTCAAAGAGCTCAAAATTGTAGCTGTTTAGTGGATATAGACCAAAGCTCGAACCCGCATATAATCTCACTATCCCGGCGCTTAACATCCCTCCATCGAATTTCCAATCGTTATCTAATCTTGACACGACGACCATGGCGGAGCAGACATGTTATACTGTTGTGCGCGAGGATAGCAGTGAAGGCCCGACGACCCAAGACCTACGAAATGCACTACAAAAGGGGACAGATGAGACGAAAATCGAGACTCTACGGACGATTATTGTGTCGACTCTGAATGGAAACCCTCACGTACGTGTCGCGTCGAGTTTAGCGTCATTCCAGCTGACAGTAGTACGTCTCCAGCCAACGCTGTTGATGCCAATAATTCAATATGTTTTACCGTCGAAAAGCAAGGCGCTGAAGAAGATGCTTCATTTCTATTGGGAGATCTGCCCGAAGCACGATGAAAACGGGAAGCTCAAGCAGGAGATGATCCTTGTCTGCAACGCGATTCGCAACGACTTGGTAGGCCTTTCTAGAACCTCTTATGTATATTTAATGTTAATAAATATTGTTACGACTCGTAGCAACATCCTAACGAGTATATCCGCGGCGCAACCCTCCGGTCTCTCCAAAAACTGACCGACGCCGAACTACTGGAGCCCCTTGTCCCAACTCTGCGGACATGTCTCGAACATCGACACTCTTACGTGCGCAAGAACGCAGTGTTCGCGGTCTACACTACCTACCGCCAGCACGAGAATCTGATTCCCGACGCGCCGGAGCTGATCGAGACGTTCTTAACAGCGGAGAGCGACGCGACGTGCAAACGCAACGCATTCGTGTTTTTGAGCCAATGCGCGACGGAGCGAGCTGTGGCATGGCTAGGGAGAAACGCCGAGGGAGTAGAGAGTATGGACGAGTTGTTGCAGATGGCGGTGATCGAGTTGATTAGGAAGGACTGTGCGAGGCCGGGTGCGGATGCTGCCATGCGCGTGAGTTCCCTCTTTCTCTCGCGGGTTCATCTTAATTTACATTCGTGCCTGGCAGCCTCGCTACATTCGGATAATCTTTTCCCTCCTAACCTCGACATCCCCTTCGGTCAAATACGACGCCGCCCTAACCCTAACTTCCCTTACCTCCCTCCCTGCCGCACTAAAATCCTCCGCCTCAACTCTAATCGAGCTCGCCTCGACCTCCTCAGATAACAACATCAAACTCATCGTTCTCGATCGCCTCGAGTCACTCCATGTCCGACACCCACACGTCCTCGACGGACTCGTAATGGACCTACTACGGGTACTGGGGAGCGCAGATATGGACGTGCGAAGAAAATGCTTAGGAGTCGCGTTGCAGATGGTTGGGAGTCGGAACGTCGCCGACGTGGTTGGGGTGTTGAGGAAGGCTCTGGGGAGGACAGTTGAGATGGAGGCAGAGAAGGCGCCGGGGACGACTGAGTATAGGCAATTGCTTATCCAGTCTATCCACGTTTGCGCGATCAAGTTTTCGGAGGTCGCGGCGGATGTCGTCCACGCGCTTATGGAGTTCCTTGGAGGTACGAATAACCCGGCTGCTGTGGACGTTGTTGCATTCGTTCGGTACGTACCCCTCGATCATTTTTATGTCTTTTCTCTCTCCCCGGAACGCTTTCAACTTAGAAATATAACTAATGCCTCTCTCTCGTCTGTGAATGATGCCCTTTAGTGAAGTGGTGGAGAAGTTCCCCAACCTCCGTGGGGCAATCACAGCTCGTCTCACCCAAACGTTCTCGGAGATCAAGTCTGGGAAAGTTTTCCGCGGAGCACTATGGATTGTTGGAGAGTACTCTTCAAAGAAGGACGGTGCGTTTATCTATTCTATTATGCTCTGAACGGTATTCTCACATTTGGCTCTGGGTTTGTTGATGGTTCTGTTTGTGGACGGGGGTATATCCGGGATTTGGGTGTCGATATGGGTTCTGGGCACGGCATGAATAGAGATTGAGGGTGTGTTCAAAGAATTAAGAAAGGTGTTGGGTGAAATTCCCATTTTGGCTGCTGAGCAGGTGCGTTCCATAAATTTTCTCTTCCCTCTTTCCGCTCGTTCTAATATCTCCTCCTCCCTCCCCTGATTCGCAACCCCCTCTCCATTCATACACTCTAATACTCCCTCTATCCTCCTATTCTCTACCCCCTTCAACATCACCTTATCTCGGATATACCACCCAACAGCGCCTCCTAGATGCAGCGACAGCCCCACCGAGGACCCCCCCCCCCCAACCCCTCTACCGAGCCTAAAAAGGAACATACACCTCGCGTTCTAGCCGATGGGACCTACGCGACTAAGTCCGCTTACACGGATGCTAGAGCTACGAAGCTGGAAGCTGTGAAGCGTGCCGCTAAGCTGCCTTTACAAGGTTTGTCCCGGGGTTCTTTTTTCTTAGGGGAGGAGTTAGCAATTAATTTGGCATAATTCCACAGCCTAGCATTAATTTTGGCAGGAGATTTTTATACAGATTCGGTTTTAGCGTCGATATTGACCAAGTTGGTGTTAACATATGGAGGGTTGGAGGGTATCGAGGCGCAGAGAGAAAACGCTTTATGAGCTAAGGTTCGTCTCTCTTTCCTTCTCTTGCTTCCCTTATTTTGCGAATCTAACCATGACTAGCTACCCACCTCTAGTCCACGCTTATAATGGGATCCGTCATCCCCGTTGGCCAAAATTAATCCGTCACCGTCTTGATCGACAAGGACTCGGAAGAAGTATCATGTCCTGTGTCTGCGTTCTTGCGTCCGCTGAGCTAGCCAAGGACGTGCGGGCGAATAATATGTTCTTGAAGGATATCAAGGCGGCGTATGCGAAGATGGTCGTATACGAGGAGGTGCGTTTCTTAGGGTTTTGGCTAGTGGGATGGGAAGAATGCTGACGTATTTCGGTTACAGAAAAAAGCCGCGGAGAAGAAGTCGAAGGACACCAAAAGAGCGCCGTGCAGGCGGACGCCTTGATCACTTTGAGGCAGTTTACAAAGAAATCCGCCAACGAAGGAGTTGACGATGTAGGTCTCACACTTGGTTTACCCATGGATGCTGGCTAATTCTCCGATATCAAATAATACGAGTTGGAGGTTAGCAGAGCAACGGGCGCCGCGGACGTTGGCAGTAGCGTGGTCTCCAACCTGAGTCGCGTCAGGCAGCTTACTGTTGCTATGTAGAGCTTGTGTAAATATCTCTTCGATGTCGTCATTGGTGTAATTTCATTTCACGTGCTCGATCAATCAATCAATCAATCATGTCCTGTCAAGCATTTTCACCAACTGAAGGCGTCCCTCGCTGAAGGTTCACTATCAGTCACGAAGATATTACCTTCACATAGAGGTCACCTTACCTGGTGTCCAAGCTTAATTGGGAAGAATCGTCCGATAGAAGTTCTTCTTAGAAGGCTTGGAACAATTTGGCATGTGACCCCACGCACTTTGTCGAGCCTCGCGCACACCGTCCAACCACGAATGTATGTACATATAATAGACGAAGATTGGTATTTCCATGTCTAGATCTTGAATGGCGCCCTTTGCGAAGCTCAATTCGCATGTTGTGAGGTCGGAAATCGACGCGCGAGACCCGGGTTTTTACTAGGAAAACACAAGCGCCAAGCTCAGGGTCCAGGTGTGGGTCGCTCTCGCAGAGACAGTATTGGCGTCGTCCACGGCGCACTTCGATATTTCTGTAGAGGGGAAGTATCTAAAACCTCAGTGGCCACGATATAGAATCTCCTGACGACTTGAGCGACTATTTCGACGACTATGGCTCGTTCGATATCTCTAAGGAACTTGCTCGCATCCTTGACGCGCCTCTTGAGCAACCGCTTTCTCGTGGTGACCTAACTTATGGTTCTGATGCTTACTGCGTGGAATACCGGGGACTTCTGGGACTCAAATCTAAGGCAGCTATTGGACACGAACTATATCCATGGCAGCTTGATAGCGCTGTAGCCCCACACCTGGGTCGTGATGTCTGTATTATCGCCGGCACTGGCTTCGGAAAAACACTACCTCTTGTTATGAGCTGCCTGTTGGATTGAAATCTACTTGTGTTTATAATCTCTCCACTTAATGCGCGCGGGAACCAGCAAGCGAAGACATTTCATGGCTGGGGTATCAATGGAATCGCCGTTAATGCAACTACTAACTCCCCGGGACTCAAAAAGGCACGTAAACCGCGCATACATCCGGGAATATGATGCAGGTAGCTTATTTACATATCATAACACGCTAGGATGCACTTGATGGCAAATACCAAGTAGTGATATCATCGATAGAGGCGTTTACCGACACCTCGTGCCTCTTCCCTGTGGTTAAATCACCCGAGCTTGCCAACCGTGGCAAGCAGGTGGTCGCGACTGACGAGGCGCACGTTGTGGTCAAATGGGCCCTCCACTTTAGGCCAAAATATTAGGTTATATCGTACCTGAGGCTGTTGCTCACCCACAAGACGCTGTTTATCGCGGCAACAGCAACTGCTAATTAACTCATGCGGGAGGCTATTAAGCAATCACTGCGGTTTGGAGACGACGCGCTTGCTGTAAACCAGGGGAACCCCCGACCTAACCTTGCATATTCCGGGCATCGTTTGCGATATGCGGCAGCGTCCATCAAAGAAATACTTGAGTACTTCCCCTCGCACACTAGTTTCCCCGACTTTCCCTTGATCTTTGTCGACTCACGCCCGCTTGGTCTGCTTGTTCTCCATATTCTTCGCCAGCATGTCATTGGGGAACCAGGTAAGATGTTACCCATTTGCGGTTTTTGTCCGCAATCCACGAAATCATGTCACACAATCAGGGCGATGACATCGTCAGGAAAATCACGTGTCGGCTATAGCCGTCTGCCAGTGAATGCGGGCTGCCAGTTGGCTATGGCTGGCTGTAGCTGTACACGTTGGCAGCCACGGCTAACCCACATTCAGCGATGGCTGGCGCTAGATGTCTACTATTACAGCTATGGGTAGCTATGGGTAGCTATGGGTAGCTATGGGTAGCTATGTCTCTAGATTGGCGTGAAGTATAGTTAGCGGCTATAAGAACGACATATGTCACTAGGACATATATCACGCGATGGTCCACACAACTACCAGCTTGAGTTTCTTTCACTTACCGATAACACTCAATGTGGTTCACCATTGCTATTATCATATGTCAATACGTATTCAGGGTTCTTCCCGTTACACCCGCTGCTCCATTGAACAGCAAAAGACACGATGCCCACCCACTCTGCCCTCACCCACTTCGTTACGGGCCGGCGAGCGCTCTCTCGGCGCTCCCAACCTTGTACGGGCTCCGCTTGGTGTGGTTTCTCAGTATGCCCAGCACATTTAGCTCTCATATTGTGTTCCTTTATAAAGCATAAGCATAAGTAATGTTATATTTTCACATATACAAAGCTGAATTGAGGTTCAGTTCCTGTCATTGAATGATCACCCTGGCTGTAGCTGTGCAGTAATGTATGTCCCGTTGATAGATATGATGCAGGGAGATATACAAACCAAGGATGAAACTGAACATATATATCGGTAGAATGCTTGCATACACCACCGTCCTTGTTTTGGTGTGCATATAGGCAGCAAGCAACCATTACTAATTGTAACTCTTTAGCTCAACGGCGCGGCGCCATACGCGCGAAGCCAATTTAGTCACATGTTCATCAAGGTCGTGAGTTCAATTCCCTAAGAGGTCTAAATATAAGTAATTAGTTAGGTAGTGTGATAAGTTCAAAGGTAACAAGTGATAGCAAGTCAAGCACGAGGAACTATAAGAGGTTGTAATAGTAAGGAAAAAGAAATAGCAATAGGTAGTAAAAGTAACAATGTTTTCTAATATATAACAAACCCAAGCCATGGCCAGTGACCGCCAGCCACAGCTGCTCTATGGTGGGGCTACAGCCGCCCAGTGAGCCACTTACCCTTCCCGGGATGCGGCTATAGCCGGGTCGTACCGTCAGCCAGTGAATGTGAGTGAATGCGGGGTCCATAGCTGGCTGTAGCCGGATATGTCCGTTTGGCCCATTTTCCTGACGATAGAATCGAGCTCTGGCTATCCAGCCATGTTATTTTCGTTCAGTCTTATGTGCGGCTCGACAAAAAATGGTAAAGCAATTTTTGATGAGAAATCGCCAGTGAGAATCCATCATGATGAGCCAGCGGCGCACGATCAAGAGCACTTGGAGCCCGGAAGCCGTTATAGCAAGTCGTAGAGGGCGAACAGTGTTCCCCTGTTAAAGTATCATCTTTATATGCTGAGTAAAAAGCAAATCACTGCGCTGAATGTTAATTGGACATCAGGGTTCATGGTTAGGCATCAAAAGGCATGACAGGTATCGATTGTCTGTCATGGAGTACTCGGCATGCCCAGCTGGCACGTGCGATGCTCAGGGTCTGAACCCAAGGTAATCTCCCGTGAACAACATCTCTCTGTCGGCACGGTGCCGCTTGCACCAGACGTGTCGCAGGAAATCTCTAATAAATATTAGAATGTAGCCAAGACATTGGGCTATGTAATGTTATCCTTGTTGGGTACTCATATGGACGTCGAAACTTACATCGAGCGATCTTCTCAAAGTAGGTAACATCTCCACAATTGATGGTACCGCAAACAAAACGCTTGAAGGTTAGAATCTCCACATCCGATACTAATATCAAGCAATTTGTAAGCAAGCTTAAGAATGGACGCAACTCTTTGAAGCCGAGTAAGTGTTTCTTATAAAGTGCGTTTTTAGTTAAAACTTATAATCCGTTTCTCACGGAGTCCAAGATTGGCATAGCACGTTGGAGCGAGCTAGAAACGCATCGTGTGCTTGCCCCACGCGCTGCGGTCCTGCGATGAGCGGCGATTGACGATTGATTTGAAGGGATGTCATCATTACTGCTCCTTCATTGGTGGACTGTCTCTCTGATACCTGCTTTCAACTATCACCACAGTCTACCCACCTCTGCCCGATTGAAAATTTGCACATATATCCAATGGATGCCGCCTCGATCAGGTTGCAGGATAAGGACAAAATAACGAGGTTAGGATTGTACACCTGTCTCCAATTCTACGATGCTCATCGATCTCTACGATATAGCACAGATGACGATGACCCAGAAGTAAGTTGGAACGAGTGAATCGAATTGTCAGTATCCTGACATACATCGCCGCGCCTTGCGAAGGCCCAGTCCCTGGCAACGGCAGGTAAAGCTAGTTTGACAACTTCCTTTACCTATAGGACGGGGAGTGAGACGACGAACATGTCAACGGAGACATACTCCAGGAGTGGGGATATGCATACCCCAACGCCTGACGCTGCTGAGGATAACGATTTGCCAGATACACTGCTTCACTCGCTCAGTCTGGCCGACAATTCATCGACAACGGCTGATCCGTCTGGGGTGAAAGCAAGTGACTGGAACTTGCTGGGCAATAGCTTGATTAAGCGATTCGAGTCTATAGGCGAGATCGATCTTATCGACCAGTCCATTCTGTGTCATACTCGAGCGCTGAATGGTACCCCAGTTGGGCGGGTGGAAAGAGCTGGTTATCTCCACGCTCTTAGCATCTCACACTATTATCGATTTGAACGCTTGGGTAACTCAGCGGATATAAACCAGGCGATTGCGTACCAGACTCAGGCCAATTCGCTCATTCCAGATGGCCGATCAAGCAAGCCCGGAATGCTCACCAATCTCGGCAACTCCCACCTGCGTCGATTTGAACGCCTAGGTGACCTTGCGGATATCGATAGGGCGATTGCGTGCCAATCCCAGGCGGTTTTACTCACCTCGGATGACCATCCAGACAAGCCCGGGATGCTCAACAACCTCGGCATCTCGCACCAGGCTCGATTTGCGCGCCTAGGTGACATTGGAGACATGGAAAAGGCGATCGCGTACCAGTCTAAGGCGGTTTTACTCACTCCAGATGGCCACCCAGATAAACCTGGGATCCTCAATAACCTCGGAATTTCGCACCAGCGTCGATTTGAGCGCCTGGGTGATCTTGCAGATGTGGAAAAGACAATCGCTTATATGTCCCAAGCGGCTTTACTCACTCAAGATGATCACCCCAATAAACCTAGGACCCTCAACAACCTCGGCGTTTCGCACGAGCGGCGATTCGAGCGCCTAGGCGACCTTGCGGATATTGATAGGGCGATTGCGTACCAGTTTCAGGCGGTTTCACTCACTCAGGATGGCCACTCAGAGAAGCCCGGGATGCTAAACAGCCTCGGCGACTCGTACCAGGGTCGATTTGAGCGCCTAGGGGATCTCGCAGACCTGGACGAAGCGATGGCGTGTATGTCTCAGGCAGTTTTGCTCACCCCGGATGGACATCCGAACAGACCCAGGACCCTCAACAAATTGGGCATTTCGCACCAGAGTCGATTTGAGCGCCTAGGCGAGCTGGTGGATATAGATAGAGCGATTGCGTATCAGTCTCAGGCGCTCTCGCTTACCCCAGATGGCCACCCAGACAAGCCCAGGACGCTCAATAGTCTCGGTATCTCTCACCAGGATCGATTTGAGCGCCTCGGCGACCCGGCAGATATAAATAGGGCGATTGCGTGCCAGTCCCATGCGGTTTCACTGACCTCAGATGGCCATCCAGATATGCCTGGGATGCTGAACAGTCTCGGTACCTCGCATCAGGGTCGATTCGCGCGCCTAGGCGAACTTGCAGATATAGATAGAGCGATTACGTGCCAATCCCAGGCGGTTTCACTAACTCCAGAAGGCCATCCAAATAAGCCCAGGATTCTCAACAGCCTTGGTAATTCTTACCAGCGTCGATTTGAGCGCCTAGGCGAGCTAGTGGATATCGTTAGGGGAATTGGGTGCCAGTCCCAGGCGGTTTCGCTTACTCCGGATGGCCACCCAGAAAAGCCCAATATGTTGAACAGCCTCGGCGACTCGTACCAGGATCGATTCGAGCGCCTAGGGGATCTTCGAGACGTAGACGAGGCGATGGCGTGTATGTCTCAGGCAGTTTTGCTCACCCCGGATGGACATCCGAACAGACCCAGGACCCTCAACAAATTGGGCATTTCGCACCAGAGTCGATTTGAGCGCCTAGGCGAGCTGGTGGATATAAATAGAGCGATTGCGTATCAATCTCAGGCGCTCTCGCTTACTCCAGATGGCCATCCAGACAAGCCGGGGACGTTCAACAACCTCGGCATTTCGTACCAGCGTCGATTTAAGCACCTAGGCGAGCTGGCAGACATCGAGAGGGCCCATACGTGCCAGTCCCAGGTGGTTTTACTCACTCCAGATGACCACCCAGACAAGCCCAGGAGGCTCAGCAATCTGGGGATTTCACACCAGCGTCGATTTGATAGGCTTGGCGACCTTACAGACTTAGACGATGCGTATACGTACATGTCCCAGGCGGTCCTGCTCACTCCAGATGGTCATCCAGACAAACCTAGGAGGCTCAACAACCTCGGTGTACTGCACCTGCGTAGATTTGACCGCCAAGGCGAGCTTGTAGATATTGACAGGGCGTATGCCTGTATGTCTCAGGTGGTTTCTCTCACCCCAGATGACCATCCAGACAGGCCCAAGCGACTCAGCAACCTTGGAAGCTCGCACCAACGTCTGTTTGAACGCGTAGGCGACCTTGCAGACATAGACGGGGCGATTGCATGCAAGTCTCAGGCCGTATCACTTACTCCAGATGGCCACCCGGACAAACCTGTCTTACTTATTAACCTCGCCAACTCGCACCGGGGTCGATATGAGTGCTTAGGCGACCTGAAAGACGTGCATTGCTCGATTGCCTTGTTTCGGATGGCTGCACTTTGCTCCACTGGGAGCATAGCAAAACGATTCCAAGCTTCACGACACTGGGCTAGACTGAGCGCCTTGTCTGGCGACCCTTCCTCACTTGCGGCATATCGGTGGACCATGGGCTTGGTACCGAGGGTTTCCTTGGTTAACTCCGCCATTATGCGTCGATATGAGGACATGCAAGCTATGAGCTCAGTAGCTATTGAAGCGGCTGCTTTTGCCATCTCGACAAAGGAGTATGGACTGGCGCTAGAGTGGCTTGAAGCAGGTCGTTCAATCGTTTTGAACCAGACACTTCAGCTCTCAACGCCATTCGATGAACTATCCAGTGTTGACCCCGAACTTGCTCTTGAGTTCAAAAAGGTTATTTCCGCCCTCGAAGCTCCTGATTTAAAGCTCTCGGATCCTGCTTCCCAAGTCGATGGATCAGACGCCTTAGAAATAGCCGCTCGAAAGCACAGCCTCCTTGCTGAACAGTTTGACAGCCTCCTCGCCCGCGTGCGAGAACTGCCTCGCTTTCAAGGCTTCATGCAGCCCAAGCAGATCCTAGACCTCACACCTGCCGCACAATTCGGACCAGTGGTCGTTGTCAACGTGTTCTCCAGTTGTTGCGACGCGCTCGTCCTGCGACCTCACACCGATGAAGTCACATGCGTCCATCTTCCTGAAATTTCACGTATCGAAGTGGCAGATCTCTACCGCCAGATGCGAGAAACAACGGAGATGAGTGTGCGAGGATCACGAACCACATTGAAGCCCAGCCACTCGCTTGAGAACATCCTAGCAGCACTCTGGCACAAGATGGTGCATCCAGTGCTTACTTCTTTAGGGCATGTCGTAAGCTTTCTCAGTTCATGTTCTCCGTCCCCGCATCTAACCACTGACTATACAGGAGAAGCCAGCTCTTGATCGACTACCGCATATCACCTGGTGCACGACCGGTCCACTAGCGTTGCTCCCAATTCATGCTGCTGGCTGCTACAACAACGGGGGTGACAAGCTGTTCGAGTATGCGGTCTCTTCTTACACGCCAACCTTGGGCTCCTTACTGGCGCCAAATCCACAACCGCTAAAACTAGGTCCCGTCTTTGCGGTTAGCCAATGCGCCACGTTCCCTGTAACCAGGCATGAGCTAGCCCATATCAAACGACACATAAAGGATCTCCCGTTTTTGCAGCTTGAGAACCACGAGGCTACAGCTGAAGCAGTACTAGACGCCATGGACGAGTTTCAGTCCATCCATTTCGCATGCCATGCCTCGCAGAACCTCAGCGAGCCGACTGAGAGCTGCTTCCATCTACACGACATGAGGCTGAGCCTTGGGGAGATCACCAAGAGGTCTCTACAGAACAAGGGCCTAGCGTTCTTGTCGGCCTGCCAGACTCCCACTGGAGATCAAAAATCGCCTGACGTAGCGATCCAGCTGGCGGCCGGCATGCTTGTAGCGGGGTACCCGACTGTAATTGCTACCATGTGGGCTATCATGGACGTGGACGTACAAATTGTAGCGGATCACGTATATGCACACCTTGCGAAGAACGGAAGGATCGATGAAGGGAGGACTGCAAGAGCACTACACAGAGCAGTGGGTGTCCTACGTGATGCCATTGGTGAGAAAGAGCTCTTGCGATGGGTGCCATATATGCATGTCGGTGTTTAAGCTCGGTAGTCTTTGAAAGCATATTTCTTTCATTACAAATGATCCCTGTACCCGGATGCTCGCTCAACTCGTATATCAAGAATTAAATATTGTTTAGACGCTGTATACACACGGGTATCAGGTATTTGGATTCGATCAGACTTCCGCCAAGTGGCCATTTTTGATCCCGTAGCCATGTCACTGTTGTCTTTGGGTCCGGAGGCGCACTGCACACCATGACGTTATCCATACGGAGTAGAATTAGCCCTCAGCTTGCTCGTGTAACATCTCAACATTCTCAATACCGATTTCTCGGTCTACCCTGCCTTCGAATACAGCTTCTCTTTGACATCTAATTTATTTTGGGTCGTTTTGGGGCTTCGCCCTATGTTGCAACAACTATCTAAGTCACCTTGCTCGTCAAGGTCACTCACCCCCCCCCCCCCAATATTCAGCGTCTGGCCAAACAACGTAAGGGTCTACTATACCTATTCTGGCTAATATCATGTGTGTGTCAGCAAGTCCGGTTGTTCGGTCGAACCGTTGATTGTTTGACCTGGGGATCCATAATCGGCGAACGCGTTGGCCGGTGTAACTGAAAGTTGTGGGCGGGCAACTTGTATTGCTAGCTGGTTCTTCTGCAGTAAGTTTTTATGCTCGCTACACTGGAACAAGCTGAAAGACCCGGTATGTTTCCTGCCTTGTTCGATCCCGCTTGACGGCACCGGACTTTGCAGTGTGGTAGGGGAACCCAAAGGTATTATAGTAAATGATAATGGCATATTGGCGTCTAAACGAGAATTCAGACAGAAACCGAAGTAGAGAACGAGAGGTCAATGATGGGGTCGCATACACCCCTTATGTACCTGCATTCGCTCAGAGTCAGTATGCGGCTATATGTTTGTTTTTATTACTTCCTCCCACGTTCTCCGTTGACCTACGTGCTCGCAATTCACATTGGGCCATTATACAGTGATTGCTAAAGGTGCGGTTCGTCCCTCCCGCATACGATCCAGGTCGACGCAAGAGCGGGACGGCCTCGCACTTCAAAGCCACGATAAGCCAAATAATCATTCCGGTAACACCATATCTCAGCTGTGGAAGGCTAGGCACGAGTAACTGGTCTAGAGCTCTCAATTGAAACAGGAGACATCAACTGTAAACACGGATATCCCCACTGATACTTGCTGCTAAGCTTAGCCATAGAATGTTAGTGTGATATATCGTATTACAACCTCGGCAAAATCCAACCTGCAATACAAGAAACGCATGACCATGGAATGTAGCAAATCGTATGTTTTTTACATGCAAGCTTTCGTCTTCTAATGCTTCAAGTTATATACGAGTTGTAATCCATCTGGTTCTGTAATGTTTCACGCTCTCAGTGAGCGTCTGGTCTTAAGGTTCTTTTGTATATGTGTCAAGTACCAGTGAGCAAGGTGATTCAGCCCGGCGTCCGTGCGGGCGCTTCCTCTAGTCAAAGTCACTCACCCCCAATATGACGGGTCTGGCCAAACAATACGAAGGGTCCTTTGTACCTACTTTGGTAACTATCCTGTATACGTGTCATCACATCCGGTGGTTCGGTCTAGCCGTTTGTTCGTTTAACATTGGGCTTGAGAATCGGTGAACGCGTAGGTCTGTGTAACCGATAGTTGTCGGTAGGCAAATCACTTCGCTGGATGGTTCCTCTAACGAAATTTATGTTTGTTATACCGGAACAAGCGGAGCAACCAGTTCGTTCAAGCTCAGTTATGCCTCGTGCCTTGTTCGACCCCGCTTGACGGACTAAACTTCGTGGCGCAGTAGTGGAAACACAAATAGACTCATAGTAAATAAACAGTATCATATTGATACCTAAACGAGAATACAGACAGAGAGTGGAGTAGATAGAAGGATAAGTTAACTATGGGGTCACATACACTACCTTGAATGCTCTGTATTCAATGCGCTTATATGCTTGTTTTTGTTACTGCCTCTCAAGTTCCGCGTCGACCTACGTGATCAGAATTCACTCTAAGTAATTATACAGTGATTGTGAAGGTGCGGTTCGCCCCTCCTGCATAGGATCCTCTGTTGATGCAAGAGGGGGGCGACCTCACACCGTAAGGCCAGGATAAACTGAACAATTACTCCGGTAGCACCATATCTCGGCCATCGAAAGCCAAGCGCGGCTAACTCTCTAACATCTAGGGCGCTCAATCGAGACCAGTTGACCTCAAATGCAAGCCCGGATATTCCCGCTGAGACTTACCGCCAAGATTAGTCGCAAACAGAATGTAAGTGGGTTAGTTCAAATAACCATCTCGTCATAACCTAACCCGCAATACAAGAATCCCAAGACCAAAATCAAATATCTTTTACATGCGAGCTTTTGCCTTCTAATGCCTGAAGCTATATATAAGTTGTACTCCGGTGATTCTGTTGTAATTCACGCTCTCAGTTAATATCTGGCTTGAGATTGGCTATTTAAATTTCAAGTACCAGTGAGCAAGGTGATTCAGCCCAGCGCCCGCGCAGGCACTTTCTCTAGTGGGAGAGACGAAGCAGCTGAGACGGGAGGAGAGAACACAAGCAGGAGCAGGGCGCGAGGCCATAATTAGGCACAAATAATACCACAAAAGAGGAGTGACTAAGCTATGGTACTGAGGATTCAAAATGCGGAGGTGTGTATGGGATTGTACTACAGAGGGTATATATACGAAAGGATTCTGATCAGATGCAACTGAAATGGCCGGTAGCCTCGAATAGAGCTCTGCGGGCGCAAAACATGGACTAGAATATCGCGTCTTGGAAGACTTGGACCCGATGGATGCGAAGACGTGTTGACGAAGACAGGGACTAGACTGGGATCGGGACGAGTGCTATTGTGGAAATATTTACTGGTTTATAGGTCTTTCAGACGACTGAAACCGAGTTTATTCACACTGGCGGTGGGGTCACAGACTCTACGTGTCAGAGATTGTATTTGATTGTACTATCGTATGTAATGCGGTTTCATAAATCCATGCACTCGGCGCCTGAGAAATTAAATAATCCCGAACTTTATAAGACTCGCAGAGGGGGTAGAACCTAACGAATCAAGACGATTAGTAAATTGTTGGAGTTGCACGTCCCAGGCGGAGGGCACTGCATTGAAATTGGGGCGAAATCCTTGTGGTCTAAAAATCGACCCCTCCAGCATGTAAGACTCATGTCTTTGCAATTCTTAGCTCGCAAAAAATACTCTACATGAAGAAATTGAGGGTCGCATATCCATATAAGTGGATAGTCCAAAATTCTTCACCAATATTAGTGTCTTGAACCTCCACCGGAAAACGTTATTGGCTATTATCTCGACTCCTCGAGATAATCCCTGATGATAATATCGTTTCGATATATTGAGATTTCCCGTTCGGGGATTTCTCGATATATGTGCGTTCTCAAGCCTCAAATTATAGATATAAAATACATGATATTAATTAACCTTATACCTAATACACTCCTGTCATTCCGCTAAGTCTCGCTGTACTTCGCGTCAATCCCCCTCAGAACTGTTTAGTCAGGATGTAGATCATTTCGAGTAAGATAAAGTACCTTGAAGTAGGGTTACCATCACCTAAGCGTAGCCAACCAACACTGCAGAGGGGACGCGTGAGAGTGGTGGTGAGAGCTATCTTGGAAGTCTCGTCTAAGCGTTGAGTGAGCAAATCCGGCTTGGGAACCGAAGGAAGATGGTTTGAGACCTACCATTTATCAAAAGTAAACCATGGGGGCCGCTCCTGTACCCAAGTGCTTCGGGAATGTGGAGTGAGTTACTCAATGGCTACTCCAACGCCTGGAGCAAGGTCCCAAGAGCGCTAAGGGCTGGCACGATATCTGATGAGTGGTGTGTAAGTCCGACTATTCTATCAAGCATACACTCGCACCTGATATTCATAGGATCCCGGCGAACTATAACCAAAGATCAGTTTAAGAATCGGCTTGACTAATCTGTTAGGGAGGCAGACCGGTAGGCCGAACAGGGGACATCAATGGGGCACGTGGCGTTGAGAAAATTTAGCAAATCGCAGTAAAGAGCTCTTTACTGCGATTAGCTAAATTTTATGCACTCGGTGCTTACGAAATTTGAATAGATTCCCCTCAGCATAAGACCAATATCTCCTTCAATTCTGCATCCTTTGACAATCTAATTGAACTATTCGACTACTGTTTCTCAGGCACAAAGCACGGTATCAGTTGCTCACCGTAAATCGAAAAACTGAAAACTTCGATTTTCAGCACGCTGCAAGAGTGCTCCCGGCTTTGCGAGCAAAAGCACGGTCAAGTGAATCGCATACAATTGGCGCTACACGACCGGGTGACTCGCCCATCCCCAAAGCGGGGAAGCTCTGCAGCAAATTGAATACAATAGAAGCAGGTGAAATAGAAATATTTGAAAAGAAAACAACAGCGTCAGGAAAAAAGGCT
>JANWGL010001431.1:0-12621 GCA_025200755.1 Ceratobasidium sp. C01
GAATTTACCTCGAGTGGTGATATGTTTTCTCATGACCGCCACCTTAACGAAGACGGTAAGCACCCTTATGTTCTACCCCTTCTAATTGGATCTGATCTCATAATTACCCAGGCGAAGCTTTATACCAATTCCTCCGCACTCACGCCACCACACCCCCTAACCTCGTCCTCAAATGTCGTGGAACCCATCCCGAGACTCGTATACGCTACGTGACTCGCAGCGAAACTAATAACGGGCGCACGACAACTCGCACCGAGCCAGAATCATATACGGAAACTGTGGTCGATTTTGACTTTTCGATCGATCTCTCACACCATCTTCGCCAACTTCCTCCTGTATACTGGACGGTCCCGGATGACGAGCCTGCCTATCGCGGTGGCACGCACCGAGAGGTGTTGACGGATTTGATCAGCGGGGTACGGAGAGTGCCGAGAAGCGTGTTGAAGGCGAACAAAGTTTGGCGAGAGAATAGGGCGAGGTGGGGCCTACCACCTTGGCTTAGCCTGGTGAACGGCCAGCCAATGACAAGGGTATCTACCCCTGCCGATGAACTCCTGCCGACGAGGTCGGAATTCTCGTTGCGACAGTGGGCCGATATGTATTGCGCGAGTCATAGGAGTATGAAGGAGTTTAAATTCCACAAGGTGCGCGCTAATGTCGAATTACGTGTCCTGTTCTCATCAATCCGCAGGTGGCTTACGGCTGGAACTTTGAAGCTCTCACAGAAGGTGCGCACTAGTCTTGTATAACGTATCCCCTGTATCTCAGCTAGCCTTTCTACATATCTAGCCATCCGCGCCACGATTCGCCGCGTCTCTTACGCACCTGGTGCGACCTTCACAATCGACTTCGCATCTTCCGCCGATACTATCTCCATCCGCCCCTCGACCAAATTCTCCAGGGCCCTCTCCAAGACCTGGGTCTGCGTGGTGCTCTGGATCCTCCTTATTTATCCATTTATTTGGCTCTACCAGCGGCTTCGCGGCGGGCGCTGGGAGGTCGCCGGCGCCGCCTTCCCTTTGCGAGCGTGGAAACATTGCGAGGGGTCGATTCCAGGAGAGAGTGCGACGTCGTATCGAACTCGCACGTTGAAACAAGGAGGCGAGGTTGCTAGCATAGGAAGCGAGGGCTCCGATGAGCGGATTTTCTCTGAGGATCCACAGGGCGTAAGTCAGTTAGTGGGAACAAACGAGAAGGATTGGTTCCAGACCTGGGAGTCGACTATTATGTGAGTCGCTTGTACCGTTACGATACTTTCTCGCTAACAAAAGTGCATGTGAACTAGCCATTGTGTCATCTCAAAGGTACAAGAGAAGGCCCCGCTAGTCACACCTCACGGAATTCATGCTTCTGTCGCCCTCGGCTACGATTGGGCTCTTGGCGAACTTCCAAACCGATCTCATGTGGTTGGCCGGCAAAGCAACGAGCGGATTGACGCTGCGGTGCTGGGGATTTAGATGGTCCCTCGTTTGGAATATGTATCGCTTGGGTTTGAGATGTGTCGCTGCTGGGTTTCTCTTATCCGGGGTTATATAATACCATTACTTCTTCATCCGTTGAACCCAGCCTGCATTAACGCAGGAGATAGGAGTGCGGGGGCACCCTGCCCTTCGCGAACTACTTCCAATGTCTATTCATGAGCCGATCGACCCACTTTTGGACGTTCCGAAACAGTAGGCCCGCCTCTGTTCCATGAATGGCTGACAGAGGAAATTCTATTGTATGTGATAACCCTTCAGAAAACAGTATACGATTAGTATAGGGTACGTGAAAATCATCAATGTAAGAAGAATTGCCTTGAGCAGGCTTCGCGCCAAACGCCCACCTGAAATGAATACCTCACGTCGCATAGACCCAGGCTCCATACGTAATCACTTCAGTTCAACTCATACATCCCAATTTTGGGCGCAAGTTCACCCATACATTGTGCAGATCTATATAGAGTCACCTCTCAAATTCAATTGTTGACGTATGGGACGTTTCGTTGAAATGCCGAACAAACCAGTTCTGTAAGTTTGATCAGGTCCGGTGCGAGGCAGTTATATGCGAGGTCGGCCAAATAAATCGAATTGACACCCCGCCCTGGAAAAGTTCGTTTCCACCCAAATGTTGGCCGGCCGAGAAGACATAATTGTGGTAATCCGGTCCGGAGTAGGGTGGAGATCACAGCGGCTAGCGGTGTTTGGATCATTCCGACGAGACCTAAATCCAGGAACTGACCGACATCGATGACGGCACTAGCACTGCATTGAGCGCCAAGCTTTCCCGGCGGTCCTGTACAGCTCCGTTTTGAACATACCACCGGACATTAAAACCAAGCGCCCACTCCTCCGTCTCGGCCACTACCACGACATCCAAACTACTCAAGGCTTTCCCATGATGGACTTGGACCCAACAACCAAAGGCTCTCCTAGGCCCTCCACCCACTCGATGACTATTATCGGCGATCAGCACAAGAAATATGATGAGGGAGGGTCATACTCGGACGCTGGACCTTCGAGCCAGGCTAATCAACCACTGACCTCGGGCTCAGCTCGTGAAAACGAACCTGCGCCAGGATACGAAGCGCTGAATGTAGACTCGCCGCCTGGGTTTTCTCCTTACGAGGCTGAACACGACTTTACATCGAGTGGTGACATTTTTTCTCATGATCCCCACCTCAACGAAGATGGTAAGCGCCCGAATTTTGCTCTTTTTAATTAAATCTTATCCCATGGTTACCCAGGCGAAGCTTTACATCAATTCATTTGCGCTCACGCAACCACCCCTCCGAACTTCGCGGTTCAATGTCGCGGAACCCATCCGGAAACTCGCGTACGTTACGTAAGTCGTACCGAAACTCACGATGGGCGTACGACGACCCGCATGGAGCCGCAGACGTACATCGAAACCGTAGTCGATTTTGAATTTTCCATCGACCTCTCGCGCCATCTTTGTCAACTGCCTCCTGTATACTGGACAGTCCCGGATGACGAGCCTACTTACCGTGGTGGAACTCGCCGAGAGGTGTTGACTGACCTAATCAGCGGAGTCCGAAGAGTGTCGAAGGAAGCGCTGAAGGCCAACAAAGTTTGGCGAGATAATAGGGAGAAATGGGGACTGCCACCTTGGCTGAGCCCAATGAAAGACAGGCCGATGACGAGGGTATATACTCCAGCCGACGAAATCCTGCCGACGAGGTCGGAATTCTCGTTGCGTCAGTGGGCCGACATGTACTGTACGAGTAATAGAAGTATGAAAGAGTTTAAATTCCGCAAGGTAAGCTCTAACGTTGGTTGCCCTACATGACCTAGACTGATTGATCCGCAGGTGCCGTATGGCTGGAACTTTGAAGCTCTCACAGCAGGTGCGCGTCGGCTTTCCGTAACTGCCTCCAACCTCCTCACATATTTCAATCCGCCTAGCCATCCACAGTACGATTAGCCGCGTCTCTTCCACGTCCAGCGCGTCCTTCAGCATCGACTTCACATCCTCTGCCGACTCTATTTCCATCCGCCCCTCGACCAAATTCTCCCGCGCTCTTTCCAAGACCTGGGTTCGCGTAGTGCTCTGGATCTTCCTTATCTATCCTTTCATTTGGCTCTATCGGAAGCTTCGTGGCGGACGCTGGGAGGTCGCTGGTACGGCCTTCCCTTTGCGCGCTTGGAAGCATTGCGAGGGGTCGGTGCCTGGGGAGACCGCGATAGCTTACCGGGCTCGCACGTTGAAAGAGGGAGGCGAAGTCATTGGTATAGGAAGCGAAGGACCAGATGAGCGGGTTTTCGCTGAAGACCCGCAGGGAGTGAGCCAGTTAGTAGGTACGAACGAAAAGGACTGGTTCCAGACCTGGGAATCAACCATTATGTGAGTCGCTCGGGTCTTCAATATATCCTCTTACTAATACATAGCGTATTCGAGCTAGTCACTGCGTTGTTTCGAAGGTGAAAGACAGGGCTCTGCTGACTATACCCCACGGTATTCATCCCACTAGCGCCCTCGGATATGACTGGGCTCTTAGCGGACTTCCAAGTCAATCTGCTGCGCTTGGCCACCAAATCAATGAGCGCATCGATTCTGCAGTAATGGGGAGCTAGGTGGTTCTATTGTTTGAGGGCTGGGTAGTGTGGACGCTTAGAATTTATTCATATGAGGTTTCTAGGTTGGGGGACATATAATGGTATCATTTCGTTGATCATTTAGCATAGCATATCAATCCAGGAATTAAGACACATACGAAAGTATTCACAGGAACTCGCATGTCGATAAAAGCGCGAGGATACGCGGGTTATTAGGAAATTATGCCTGTGTAATTATCGCCCTTTTTGGGGGCTAAAAGCGCGAGTATTACAGTATCATTTCCACGTAAAAGCTTGTGTCTCAAATCAGTACACGGCCGGGTGAAGTGCCATATCCTGTAAATATTTGCGTTGAAATGTCTGACGGGGCTTGGCATTGATCTTCCCCGTTTAAACACTAGGCCAACAATTTCCAGTGAGGTTTCTAAGGGATTATAGTCTACCAGCTATGAATACATTCTTCTAATGTACTTACAGTATATACCCTGATGATTTGCTATTGTCCCTGTACATCTTCCGAGAAGATATTTCTACCAGCCCATGCCAATGTATAGATTGACATATGCTTTGCATTGTGTACGTATGGCTCACAGATCCTTCTCCGAACATCCACACAACATTCTGAGGTTTCTCTCCAGCCTTTCGGCCTTGCTGTGGATTCCCGTTGCCAAGCTGACAAGTTGAAAAGACCGGCCCTAAATCAACTTCCTTATCAACCACTGAGACAAGCAAGCTCTTGCCAATCCGTGCAACCATCGCCGTGCCGTTTACCTCCCCTCCTAACAACATTCCCGGCCTCCTTGCACACGCCTAGATAAACTGTGAGCACCAGATCCAATACGTGAGATGACCCGCTTACCATAGGTGCATGTACTCGCCGTCCAATTTTGTGGTTCCCCCGACCACACGCCCTCACGCCAACCCCGACCTTGACGCCTCCGCACCCGCGCCCGCCGCCGTGCGTTCACATTCGCCTGGCCCGTGGATTCTCGGCTTCACGTGCAATCCCCGCACTGCCCACGCAAGCCTGGCGCTCTCGCCCGTCCTTACCCAGTAGCGTCCCCTGAATTAAGCTCATGCGCCTGACATCAACCTCTTTAGCCCCCGCACGCCCACCCGTGTCTCCGCCCACCGCTACACCTCATCCGCCAACGCTGACGCCATTTGCACGCCCCACCTCGGTCCCACGCGTCGGTCCTTGGCCCCGAGCACCCGTTCCCTACCTTGCTTGTTGCGCTTCGTACAAATGTTTAGATTACTTCTTTACCTGTATCTAGCCCAAATACTTTATTTTATTCATGAAAAAGACATCTGATTCAACATTGAGGACAACGTGGAATAGATAGCAAGTCTAGGTAGTGGAGATGTGTAGTGGAGTACCTAGGAAACCTACCGGCTATTCATGGATAGGCGTCTGAAACATCATAGACTAGACCTTCAAGTAGTGCTCACATATCTATTAGTCTATTTTTTTTGTCTGATGCTATGGCAAGTATCCGTGCAACCTTTGGATTGAGGTTATGAATACATTAACATAGATGTCATACAGGGGCTGATGTTCCTCAAACATCTGAGCGGAAACATCCTGTGGATATCTTCTTCCTGCCGTCAGGAAAATGGGCCAAACGGACATATCCGGCTACAGCCGGCTATGGACCCTGCATTCACTCACATTCACTGGCTGACGGTACGACCCGGCTATAGCCGCATCCCGGGAAGGGTAAGTGGCTCACTGGGCGGCCGTAGCCCCACCATAGAGCGGCTGCGGCTGGCGGTCACCGGCCATGGCTTGGTTTTGTTATACCGTACTAGACCGGGAAATAGGTCAGTTTTTGTGTTTCAGCGATAACACATGCTAGACATTCATATTTGGGACAATAAACTCTCAGAGGTTACTTGATAAATCCTAGATGCCACATGTAAATTTTGAAGCCTGTAATGCTACTATGTCGGTAGAAAGAATGTCCGCAAGAAAGGTCGGGAAATAAAGCAAATACCGGGAAGCGGACCACGTGACTTCCCCCGTGTACTTTGGCTGTTTCCTCCAACCAACGACTTCTATATTGCTCAAATGGTATGGCTGTATGCTCATTTTCAGATCAAATCTCTCTCTCTTGCTCATTCTGTATCCTATAACAAGCATAATGTCAGGTTCTAAGCAGCCAATTCATTATTCAGGCCTTTCGGGACATTGCACACGGCATAGCTCACTATATGGTGGCCATTCATTGAGAATTGCTTAGTATCACGGTACGCGACCACATGTGTGGTTCAAAGGACTTACTTTGCTCTTATGACCACAAACTAACTTTGGCTCTCGCATAAGAAAGATCTGGCAGCTGTGCAATCTTCAATGTCAGATCACCCCCCTGTTTTGCGTGCGTTTAGCACGATCTGATCGTTCCTTTGTGTTTATTCTTTGCATACACCTTCTATTCTTACATCCCTGTATGTCTCATCTTTTCCAAGACTCTTCAATGCACATCTCAAGAAGTAATCACGCGTTTAGTGTTTTTTGATCTGGTTTTTGATCTAGCTTAAAGGTTAATCAAGTGTAGTACTACAGAAGTCAGATAGAATAGGCTCAAATTGTGTCTATAAATGCGAGGTTACATATACAACGTGTATGTAAAATTGGAGGCATGCGATTGAAAGCCAAGTGGGAGAGACGGGGGGTGGTCCGCTTCGGTGTCCTGGTCCGCTTCCTGGTCCAGTACGGTATATTAGAAAACATTGTTACTTTTACTACCTATTGCTATTTCTTTTTCCTTACTATTACAACCTCTTATAGTTCCTCGTGCTTTACTTGCTATCATTTGTTACTTTTGGACTTATCACACTACCTAACTAATTACTTATATTTAGACCTCCTAAGGAATTGAACTCACGACCTTGTTGAACATGTGACTGAGTTGGCTTCGCGCATATGACGCTGTGCCGTTGAGCTAAAGAGTTACAATTAGTAAAGGTTGCTTGCTGCCTATATGCACACCAAAACAAGGACGGTGGTGTATGCAAGCATTCTACCGATATATACGTTCAGTCTCATCCTTGGTTTGTATATCTCCCTGCATCATATCTATCAACGGGACATACACCACTGCACGGCTACAGCCAGGGTGATCATTCAATGACTGGAACTGAACCTCAATTCAGCTTTGTATATGTGAAAATATAACAATACTTATGCTTATGCTTTATAAAGTAACACAATATGAGAGCTAAATGTGCTGGGCATACTGAGAAACTACGCCAAGCGGAACCCGTACGGGGTTGGGAGCGCCAAGAGAGCGCTAGCCGGCCCGTAACAAAGTGGGTGAGGGCAGAGTGGGTGGGCATCGTGTCTTTTGCTGTTTAATGGAGCAGTGGGTGTAACGGGAAGAAACCCAAATACGTATTGACATATGATAATAGCAATGATGAATCACATTGAGTGTTATCAGTAAGTGAAAGAAACTCAAGCTGGTAGTTGTGTGGATCATCGCGTGATATATGTCCTAGTGACATATGTCGTTCTTATAGCCGCTAACTATACTTCACGCCAATCTAGAGACATAGCTACCCATAGCTACCCATAGCTATGATAGTAGACATCTAGCGCCAGCCATCGCTGAATGTGGAGTTGTCATAGCTGCCAATGTGTACAGCTACAGCCGGCCATAGCCAACTGGCAGCCCGCATTCACTGGCAGACGGCTATAGCCGACACGTGATTCTCCTGACGGCTTACCATAACATCACCTGAGAATATTCTGGGGATAAGTGATTTCACCCCGGCGTGTAGTTCATGCCGACGGGCTAGATGGGTATCATGAGACGAATTGGTAGTGAGGGAACATGAAATATATAAATTGCCTAAATACAGTGGCAGAGTCAAGAACCAGGAAGTTGAGCGCCTCAGCGGCGCGTGAGCGCTGACGAAGAAAACCGGGGCAAAACATAAATGACAGACAAGTGACAACGACACCAGTGGGCCAGCCGTTGGCCCTAGGGGTAAATCTAACACGTGAACCGCAGTGTGTGGAAGTTCACATGCTTCAAATAAGCGCAGTACTGAAAATAGACCTTAGGAATATGTAGCAGGTAAGAGTGCTCAAGCGGCCAAGACTGCTAGCCAGAACTTTGGGCTATCGCTTCAACCCTTGAAGGTCTAATATGGTTGGCTGGTCTCTCGTTGCCTCCACGTCAAATATCGCTTGAAACGCGTAGCACGAAGTTTTCACGACCGGATCAAGAGCATTGCCTTGAATGATCGCTCTAATTCAATTCTAGTAGCATAAATTTGACCCCAAATTCGCTCCCAACATCATGTTAATACATTACAGTAAAAACCTTCTCAAATCCAACCGCTGATCTAGCAGTCGTTCCATTCAAACCCCAGAGTGAATCAGTTCCGTGTGCTTCTTGGACCGCGGTGTGAGTTTCAACTTGAACGGCTCTGGGCAGCTATACACGAGGTTTCATCAATAAGAAGACAGTTGAGAGAGACGCTTGGACATCCTTACACAACAACAGAATTCGTGGTCTTTTTCGATGGAACGATGTCTTGGTAGTGTTCATCTTGCAGCATCCCGATATTGAATGTAGCAATAATCATAATGAATAGTGTAGCCTCTGCGAAATGCGAACCTGGGCAACCTCTGTATAACTTGTGTGAGCGGCTTCACTGACTTAAACCAGAGGAGTCTAGGTTTCTCACCGACGACCCCAACCGAATGTAGGAGCGAGGGGGACAGAGGGGTCTAGGAATCTATCTGGGTTGAAAGTCTCTGGGTCCTTGTATACATCTGGGTTACGGGTCATAGCCCTATATAGTCGCGGCAAGATTAGTAGGGCCTCCGCGGAAGTACCTGAATACTTGCCAAACATTGCCGATGCTGTGCGAAAAACTTCAGTGCCCAACAAAAGGATGAGTCGAAGATACAACTAACACAATAGTGCCCTTGGGAAAAATATAGCCCTTGTATTCATCTTTTTCATAGCAGGCGTGAGGGATGGCTGGTCGGGATTAGGATGAGATTCAGATTTACGGGGAGGTCAGTAGCACGTACCAAGGGGAGTGACCGGGAACCACCTGGTTACCTCTTGGACTAGTCTACCGATATACGGAAGCTGTGGTTTATCCTGCATATCTGGCAATCGCTCGAACCCCACGATGGAGTCAATCTCTTCTTGCGCTTTGGCTTTGACGTCTGGGAATAGTAGCATAGCTAGGAAGAATCCCATGAGACTAGAAGTCGTCTACGAGTAAAAAACACGGCCTTGAGCGAAAGTGCTCGACGCTAATGTACGAGCCCACTTACAGTGTCCGCTCCAGCTGATAGCAATAAAATCAGATACTCGGCGATCAAACAAAAGTACCAAGAGACATACCTGTTAGGAGCGTAAATGCCACTTCCCGGACATAGTCATCGGCTTGCTCTTTGTCTAGGTTAAGAGTAAAGGCTTGTTTGATCATTGTGCCGACAATAGTTTCATCGCCGCTTTCCTGTGCCTACGAATGAGAATCATAGTAAGTTACCTGACAAGTAATGGCCAAGCTTGAGTAAGTTACAACCATAGCGTGATCTTTTGTCCATTGAAAAATATCTCTTGTGGCTCGATCCTTTTGTTCCCTCCACCGACGCGCAGTTCGTTTCCACTCTGTCCCTGGGAACCATTCAGGCACATACATCAACGCAGGTATTATGTTAACTAGAAAATCTTTTTGGATGTCAGTTAACCCATCTCAAAATAAAATACGGGGACTTGGGCCCATTCATACTTGATGCAAGGAAAGCATATTCGCCATTATGCATGGCTTCCCTGGCATCCACGAGGAAGGGATCTTCAAGTGACTTTAGCTCATAGCCATATATAGAGCGTAGGAGCGTGGAAGCAATTGAGCTAAGAATTTCTAGTTAATTACCGTCGATACATGTGTTTCTCGCTTACCTGTAGACCTCGCTCGCCAGCTCCCCAGACGATCCAATATCTTGATGTTTTTCCACCAACCGTCGGAGAAACGATCTAGTGTCGTGTGCTTGGGACTGCTCAAACTTCACGATTGCCTTCTTGTGTAGCCACGTATTCATCAGGCGACGATAACTCCTCCACCGATCCCCGTAGCCAATGTTGCTTCCGTAGTTTTTCCAGTTCAACCTGAATTCAATCAAATTCAGACCAGGATTTATAATAATTTAGGGTCGGGTAGAAATGTCAAGCCACTACTGGACGTACAAGGATGGTTCTTCCAGCATCGGTGGCGTATTCCTGTCTGAATATTTCGCTGAGCGCCTCTCAAGCAGATTCACAGCGTCTTCCCTGTCATTTAATACAACAATGTTTATCCCGAAGGCGGACAATGAGAACATGTTGGCTACGATGGGGGCATTCTGTAATTGATGAACTTTGGTACGTTTGAGCATAGCTGCTTACTGTTGAGTTGTTCGCCAAGTTTCGTGAACGCGAGATGTTCATATTCGGTAGGCATCGATAATAAATGCCCGATTATGGGATAGGACTTTGGGCCTGGAGGAAGCAAGCTCTTGGTCGAGCGTTGTGATTTCCAAACCTTGTACGCGACCAGGCCGGTCAATAGTGTAGAAGAGACCACAAGTAGTTGATCGGACATGACTGTCGTGGGGCTACAGACTAGGCAAAGGGAGGGAGGAGTTATCTTCACGCTCAAGGAGTGGGTCATATAAGGTTGCATGCGATCCGGTTCAGCCGTGATCGAAGGTGTCAAGATAGAATCTTGATAAATTGAAGGCTTCCCCCGTCTTGGAAGGTTTAGACCGGCTCTCGGCTCCCTTGAACCAAAGGATACAGAACGCTATACGTGGACCTTCTAGTTCTTTTAGACATATCGGCAAGCGCGTGTAATATGCAAAAAAAGCCCTACACCGTGTTATAGTTTGAAGCATTTTCACTACCTACGCATATATGCACTAGTCTTAGAATTGAGCTATGTGTAGGCGGGTTCGAACCACCGTGGGCCTTCTAAATTAGGGTCAGCGAAAATTATGGACATACCGCTTGGAGTATATGTGGTTTGACAGAACACGAGTAAGGTTCGTGACCGAGCCAGCAACTCGCCTCCAGATCGGCACCTTCTCGTTCCTGACACGGGTAACTTCCATGGCCAGACGGGTTTTCCCACCAGAGATATCAAAGCTGAGCCGTTGCCGTGGAAGGTATGCTCCCATTGACCGAAATTGCACCAATCCAAGTAAAGGCACTACCATTATAAATTGCAAAAGGGGTTAGACGCTTTGACGGCTTCAAATGGTGATATTTTCGCTCAGTCTACTTCCGATATGCTAGAATGGTATTCATATCACATTAGACGGTGGAGATTATAACTCACAGCAGGTCTCGTGAGAGCAAGTCAAAGGCACTATAATCTTCTTACGATATTCTGTGTCAGCCAAATTAATCAATCAGTTCGAATATCCTAATCAGTACTTCCAAATAGGCCACGGCAGAGCTATCTCAAATCGTGGCTACCATGCTCCTTGGCAAACGGACCACAACACTCAAATTAGTGAAGTCGCGAATCCTCCACGTCAATAGTACCACCCCAGCTACATATACCCGTGACGCGTGGGAGTGGGTGGTGGAGACAGATGAAACCCGGTGTCTAAATGTATTCTACAGTAAATTTATTTACACATGGTTCTCAAGCATTTCAGCGACCTTTTTGGTTCGGGAAGCAGCGGGCTCCCAAACCACGAGCCCACAGCCATTATCGTCGCTGGGGGGATGTGCGCCTTGTGCGGGTGGCAGAGCCTATCCGGGGTTCGAGTTTGTGTCTTTCGGTTGCCGTGGAGGAGCCACATAGAGGTTCATAAACGCCTATATTTGACCGTCAACAAATTGTGTTTAAATCTAAGAGTGCATATACGTACTTTGACCATCAGATTAAAATGATATGGGCAAGGCAGCGCACATGAAGGTCAGGGACACGGAAATTCAGGAGGACCTGACGGAGCTGAACCAAAAGTGTGTTATTATACTAAGTATTGTCCAAACAAGTCGACATGATCCGTGCGAAATCGTCGGTGCCAGGCATAAGGAGGTATACTGAACATATGACCTACCTTGCCCGCAATATTGAATCATTTCACGCAGTTTTCAATTTGATTAGCCATGTAATCGCCAGAATGTGCTGCTGTTAATTTAATCTCAGTGAGAAGCAGATATACCGTAACCGACCGGGAAACCGGCCGGATTTTGACTGTATGAACGTATCTTTGTTGATGAAGACATTTGCGTTACTTTTACGTGCTTATCTGATAGAAGAGACCATGGCGCACCCCATGTAATTTCTTTTAGAATTTATGTGATTCATTTCTTTTGTTATGGGGCTGACAACAAGGTGGTCGGAAATCATGAAAATACCGGGAAGCCGGCCACGTGATAATTCTTTGGGTGGTCTGTCGTTACTCACAGTTTCAAGCACTTGGAGACACACTATCGTGTCTAGGGGGGGTGATTGTGTTACTTGAGGTTCAATTAGTCGATGCAACCACAAAGCCAGTGGATTGGGCGTTGAAATATACTATTTGACACAGAAACAGATTTTC
>JANWGL010001432.1:3968-19650 GCA_025200755.1 Ceratobasidium sp. C01
CTCAGGGTCTGTTACTACTTCAGGATACATTGCCCATTGACCTCTTTGGGCCTGATGTATATTATTTTGTATTCAAGCAAATTTAGTAAATTCAGTGTAATTGGGGATAATCCAGTAAATCCTGGGTGATTTGCTTTAATACACCCCTATAAAAACAGGGAGTGTTGAATAATATCCCCACTTTTTGCTGACGTGCTCCTTCGTGTGTTCAAGTCCACATAAGTCCAAGCTATATTTGGTGCCTGCACGGTTCTTGACGCTTGGGAAGGCACTGGTGAGCTGAGGATCAACTACAGAGTCATTGCTGTTCATTGCAACTTTACTCCACAGGCCATCGCACTGTTAAGCAGGCCGGGTGGATTGGGAGTACGACCACCTGACAAAATGTCATTAGCATGTATTTCAATAAAAGAATTTTGTACCCCTTGCAATGGCCTTGGGTATACTGTACCTTTCAGCAGCAGATAGGGGAGTGGTTAGCATGGGGGCAGGGCTGTGGACCATTCTAGTTCGATTAGAGCCTTCATATAACAACAATGGTTTCGGATGTGATTTTATGCACCGAGTAATACTTGGGCTTACCTAAGCTCCTTGTAGACTTGCATGTAATAGATGGCGAGCTTCAGACCACAGGCTGAGTTATTCAAACTCCGAATAGTCAAGAGATGGGAGTTAACCTTGGGCCATTGATCCAACATGAAAGCTTTGATTTTGGCTTCATTTTGCACGTTGTAGCTGCAACTAGGTCGGCTTTGGCTGGATCTCGACCAGCACCATTCAGGTCTGAAAGCAGTGTTTATGTGATGTTTCCTCTACATCAACAAACCTGCTGCAGTGGCAACAAGATCAAATAATGGGTCGCTAATCCTTTTGAAATGAGGGGAATGGTTTTCCAAGAACCCCTTCAATGATGACGAGTGCCAAAATGTAATACTCAGCAAATGTATAAACTAATGGTTCTGCTAGTAAAGTGATGGTGTATTATTCTAATGTGCATAGCTGGTGTTAGGATTAGTTAAAATCCTCCTAGCACGAAGGATGTGCCCTCTCTGATGATATCTCTGACCCCCTCGCAGGTTATGGTGTGCACCACAAGTTTGGGACCTGGGCGTTTGGTACAGGCCAGCATAGTTGTTGTACATTCCATTGGAGAGCGCAGGCGTGGCATGTTTCCTGCAGCTCTGTGAGCTACATGAATAAAGCAAAAACAGAGTAGTCGAGTAAGCTGGGGTGTGTGGGAGGATAACAGAAAGTACACGTACTATAGCTTGAGATGAGTGCAAAATTCCAGCAAGATTCCGTGGCAAGGAATGCCTAGCCAGTTGCGATTAAATCGTCCATGTATTCGAGATTGAGTTTCAGGTGAGACTGGTCATTCGGCCAGCAACTGCTTACCCGCGGCCTCAATGTGTCCTTCCTTGTCCACTTTGCTGGCTTTCATTTCTTGTGTCCTGAACTTTAGGGTAGTAAGCAACCACAAGGCTTCCAACTTGAGCATTGCAGTAAAGAGGGAGGTTGGGGTATGCAGGTGGCCGCAACACTGGGCCAATTCTCCATGGATGTGGGATATATTTGAGCAGAGTCCTGGATTATACTCCAGGGGCAAGCTCCTCTTCCATGTTGTAAGAAGGGAAAATTGTTTCCCCGCTTGGGGATACGTCGCGCAATGCAGCACTAGATGCACAAACCAATAGGAGGATGGGCAGCAGGCAATGCATCATGAAAGTAATTTGTGGAATGGGTGATTTGAAGACCAGCAGCCGAATGCTTTTGGCTTTAGTGTGGACCTGCTGCAATGTGAATCCGAGTTGTCTGGGGCGACGCGACTGGTCATGCTACTTGTACCATTTGCGGCAGAGGTGCTCAAGACGACACATGGATCACCTTCATGCAATCCCCACCTGCGGAAACCTGCACTTTTGGCGTGGACAAGAAGAGATACATGTACTTGACATTGTTCAATTAATCTATAATCCTTCTCTATTTATCCCAGGTATTGAACACTGGCAATCACACCAGGTAACTTACATGTGGTTCATATGCCTCTAGATAGAAATTTGTGTCACCATGAGACCCACCATGGAAGTATAGTATGATATCATTAAACAGAGAAAGATCAGGCAATTCTTACCATATAAAATCATATGATGTAAAAACATTAACTTGCGCCTAGTGCTTCCATTTACTGCTCAAGCAATATTACCCTTGAGGTGTTGTTGGTTTTGTGATAACTGGGTGAATCCAGCAGCGCTGATGCTAGGTTAGTTAAACCTTGGCATCAGCAGCATCATTTCCAGTCAGAATTGTGCAATCACTGCGTGTCTACCAGGGCCAACCACCATCTAACTGTGTGACACTGGTGGCATTGTTGTTTTGTTTGTGCAATGGTTTGGCACCATGCGTAGCCACCATGCAATGCTGCCTATGTACGGGAGACCCACTTGCAAACCTCTGCTGCACTCAGGGTGCCTGACCCAATGGTTGGTCCAGCCCCATGCTCAGAGGTGTATTCAACTGCCTAGATCTATGGTATCCAACTCCACTTCCCACGCTTGGTTCTATCTTGAGCCTGCTGCTTCTCAAGTGCAAGTCCCAGCCCCTGCACCTTGTGCAGCCGACAAAACTCTATTTACTACTCTAGCTTGAGGTCATGAAGTGTCACAGGCGTTAGTTTTTGACACCAAACCAAGTGACGACACCAAATCAATTGGCTGCCCTGCACCTGGCTTGTTCGATGCTCCTGCCGGAAATTCCAAAAACCCAGTTGACTCACCAGATGTTTGCACTTTTAGTTTCAGTGGCTAGGGAATCTCCTTTAACAGTTGGCTCGCACTTGTCATCACACCTATAAATCCAGGGGACAAGACTGGTGGTGAAGATCGAATGGGTGGCCAGCCAACAAGCAGCAAGGCTAGCGAAAGAACGGAAAAGACATGGGAGCCAACAAAGAAAACTGGATGCCTAGCTGTCCAACGATTTGGTTGACTGGGTGGAATTGGAGTGAGACACTGGATGATGGCATAGCTGTAAGTGGATATGGCATCGGCTGAAGGCACCCGCATATGTGCAGGACATGATGACGGTCCAGGCAAGGCAGCGGCGTGATAGGCCGCTGATTCCCTCACGGGCCTGCAGCAGGACATTTGGCTCTTTTCTCCCGCCTCCTCTCTGATTTCTTATCGCACAATCATGTCCCTCATGTATACATGGCATATTACTTGCCTGTGCCTCTGATGAACCTACCATACATTCTTTAGATACTTTCTCACGAGCACATCAACGGACTGACCCATCTGCTCTATGCAACATAGGAAGGAGAGATAGACAGCAACATGTATAGACAACCTGCCTGTAGTATAGTGTATATATCTTCACCTCCACAGCCTTTAAACAATAGCCAGACGGTAAGTAAACATGTTGCGCGAACCTCTCTACATTTTGCAATGATTGCGTGAGAAGCATTGGCACAATTTTGGCACAAAACTTCGGAATGCACTTCGCAGCCTGATTCTGACACTCCTATGTGAAGAAAATTCATATAGCAACACTATGGGGTGATATTACAATCATGAAAGCTGTGGCATACTGGGCATCCCTCTCACCATGGTTGCAGGCAGTCCTATCAAGTCACACACCAGGATTTGCAGCCAGTTCTGATTTGTATAATGAGAGCTTCCATGTCAGGGTGTAAGTAAGGTCTCTGCTTCTGATGCATCAAAGGCAACAGTGAGAATGTGAACAGGCTCTCTAGAGAGTGCAAGGGAGATGTGAGATGACTAGGAGGCCAAGTCTTGGAATTCCCTTGGCTTGGCCTTTGGGTTATGTATTCAAGAAGCAGTCAATTCATGTGGAAACACTGAGTCACAGGTATATCAAATACAAAGGCAAATTGGAAAGCGCTGGAACATTCTGGATGAACCAGGTCACATGACACGCTTCCTTTATAAACATACAAGTTCAGAATTGATATACAATATGTTTATAACAACCATTACATGTCAGGAGAGTAACTCATGACACTCCAACAAGGACATAAATAGAGCTCCTCATGTCACCTTCATCTTGCAATAGTGATTGAGTACACTCTACCAATGCAGAACCATAGCACTCATACGTTCCCAATCCGTCTTAAGATTCAACCTGCCCTTGTGTTTAATCACTGGGTAGCATGGATCTCAACAAATACCAGGTAGCACAGAAGGGGAGAGCATTGTCCCTGAGCGCAATAATCCATGAGCAACAGTTACTGTGTGCATGAGGAGTCACTGCATATTGGTGTGTAACAGAAATACATTGAGTAAACTTGAATTGGGGTTATGCATCTCCTTTGTCAATTAGGATGGGCATAGTGTTCATGTCAAGTGGGTAAATGGTGTCGGTGGAGTTGAATCCCGGCGTCTCTACTCTCCGAGGAACTGTTGCACTTGTTATGGTTACTGGTTGCTCCCGCTTGACACCCATAGGAAGCAAAGGACAATCATTTGTTCAAGATGTTTGTCACTGCTTCCCCTGCAGAAGCACCCAATCATTCACAAGCAAGCAAGCTAAAGGAACATGGACAAGGAAAATCCAAATTTCTGGTTTACTCAACAGTAGGAGAGATAAATACTGACTATGCCACATGCAACTGATGCAGATAGCCCAAACAATTCCACCCATGAGGTTCACAAAACACACATTGGAGGTCACTTGTTTGTGCCCATGGAGATGTTGCAGGAGGCCCCAAAAGTCCTGAACCTACTGAACAAAAGTGCAATCCGGCCCAGAGTGACAAAGTCGTTGTACATAATAAAGGTGTAAACATTGGCAACAAGTGGGATGCTGGGGTGCCAAACTCCCAGGGTCTCATTCAAAAGTTGCTTTGTGACTGGGACCGGGTAGTGACTCAATTGGGGATGTGTTCAGGGCACTCCCCTGAAGGTCTTTCGGGAATTCTGCACATGGGAATATGAGCCTCTGCAGCCAACGATTTCCCCCATTTACCACGCTGCACTCAAGTGAGAGGGAGCAGAAACTGGCGGAAATTGATTAAGAATAAACAATCCGGTAAGCGTTCAAACATGGTGCAGGTTATGTGGAACAGAGACAGTGGAGACGGCTATATGAGGACTGGGAGTTGATATCGGTGAATTGCTTGATAATAGCTCCGTAAGATGGATAATAATTTCAACATTTCCATCTAGACTCAGTGTCCACCTAACCAGTTGGCTTTGCCACTCCTCGCTCACTTGCATTGTACACATGTTTGACCTTCACCAATATCTAGATATTCTTGCTCTCAATTCTTCAGTCCGTGAAAGAATCTCTCTACATCTACCATGTTTGCTCTTCTTATCAGGATCTCAACAGACTTAGCCCACTTCTCAACCATCCAGGCCACCCTGTAGGCAGGTACGACGCTTGTCTCAGTTCTCATTAATGCCATGGTTTTGTTACCCCCAATTTGAATATTTATAGTTTACAAACGAACACTATCTCACTATTTGAGCTAATTCTTGAATTTACAACATCCCACAGGTGGAATTAGGTTGTTAATTTTCTAATTCCTGGGCACATGTTTGACAGATATCTGTCAGATTCCTGGCATTATAGGCTGAAATTTCTTCAATAAATGACTTGGGGATGGTAGAGTAAACAGTATCTATATTTTCGTTTTCCACCCTCTTTTTCCTGTCTCTACCAGTTGTGGTCATTTTGCCCAAAACCCAAGTTCCCTCTACGCTGCCGTCAACCTACCCATGCTCCTCCACGCAAAACAATGACTTGCAGATAGCCCACAAGGCAATTGCCGCCAGCTCCCTTCACCTCTGTACTAAATTCAATGGTGTTGTTTCTAAGTTGAATGTCAACCTTGATGCATTGATTGCACACACGGCAACTGCTCTTAATGTCAAGCCTGTTGTGATTCGCTCACAAGCTTATTGAACCGCAAATGAAAACAGTATACAGCGAGCACCGCAGTCTGTGGGACAGCTTCCTTCTCATGGTTGCTGTGAGATTCAATGAGGGCATATGATTTCACACCCTGTTCAGTTGCTCCTGCTGCTCAACTCGCTCTCCCAGCCATCCCCTAGGCTAAACACCTGGTAAGAAAATCAAGCAGCTGTAAGTTGAAGGTAAAACCTTGATTGGAGTGCAGAAGGACAATGTTTTGAAGATCACAAAGTTGAACACCAGTCTAAACGAGATAGGGTGATTTGTAACCAACCAAAGTGACTGTCATACAGTCCTCACAAAATTTGAGTTAGTTGATCTTATTCTGGTAGGTGGTGTCCTGCTATCATGGGTGCAATATGTACTATATTTTCCATACCTTTACTCATTGTTTCGCCAACAATACCTACATTTCAGCTTCCTAGTAGTTGCAGGAATGGAGGGGGTAATGCGAGGCCACCCATAGGAAAGCACCAACTCCGACCAGTTTTGGACATTGTCAGTTCAGCAAGATATCCATGGTTGGGCTACTCGATTTGGATGGTGTTGTGTGAGCAGTGTCCTTCGTTTGCGATCGTCTCTCATGCTATTGTAATTATGTTGACTCATTTCTGAGTAGCTACTTCAAGATGATGTACACGGTGGACAGCAGATACAAACAAAGATTCTTAATGCATCACACAAAAAGCTCAGTGAAGTTTCAAACATGATTTCATGGACATGAATTAACATGCCTCTTAGTTGCTGTAAACAGGGATCCTGAACCTCAAATGTCACACACTTGTTTTGGCCACAACGCCACAGAGAGATATCACACCGTGCTTGAGTGGTGGCCATTCCCAGTGCGACGGAACCTTGCCTTGGCAAATGCTGAGAACACAACAGTTGTTCAGTTAAACCATGACAGTCTTGACAAGAAGTGCCGCTATTCGACACTTGATACAGCCGAAATCATCTGCACCAAAGCATCCCCATCTTGCATGAACCAAGGCTGACAGCATGTGCCTCAACAGGCTATGCTGAGGCATGCTCGTGTCACCACTGCACTATTGCATTGTGCAATCTCATCAATATTTACCTCCCAAATGTTGCTTGGCCATTGTTCTCCTCTTGACTGGTTTGATTCATACGTAGTGTTCCTCTGCTATTGCCTTTGATTTATTTTGAGCCTCAGAAGAACACAGCTTCATAAGATATTCCTACTTGTATTCAAATTCACTCATATTCCCCTTTCGACACACAAACAACATGAGCCTGGCTAACTGAACAGCAGAAGAAGAGGTCCGGTGTCAGGAAAAGCTGCAGCTTCAAACTTGTATAACAAGCTGAGTTTACCCACATTCAAGTGAATCTAATTGAACTCACAAAGTTTCACAAATATTTATGGCATATACAAGAATTTAAGTTTATTTCACCAGTTTAGGTGTCTACTGCATATCAGTAAATCTGTGTAAATAGGTAATTTTAGTCAATTCACATGCATCTAAGATCAATGTTCATGTCTAACTTTGAATGAAAAGGGCGTGTTATGAATCCCCTTAACCCTTACACTAGGTGAATTTAGATGTATCCATGTGTACCATATTTCACACATTTTCCTGACGAGTATTGATATTGCCATGGCCCATGACCATGAACACGTGTTTCTTTAAGTCAGGTTTACTTGACTTAAGATATAATTACTATCCTCATTGCTCTAAGTCATGCGTATGTGAATTATTGTAATAGCCACCNNTTATTGTAATAGCCACCTTATGTAACTTAGCCACATTGCTTACGGTTGCGGCGATAGTTACTTACATGCCTACTTTGTCCGTGTGCCTCTCTTCCATATTTCTGGAGTAGTTCATTTGTGCGCTGTTGAACTACTCCAAAGGTACGAAGGAGGAAGTTCAGAGGAAGGGAAATATGGAAGAGAAGCACACGGACAAAGTAAGCATGTAAGTAACTATCGCCGCAACCGTAAGTAATGTGGCTAAGTTACATAAGGTGGCTATGACAATAATTCTCATATGCATGACTTAGAGCAATGAGGATAGTAATTATATCTTAAGTCTAGTAAACCTGACTTAGAGAAACACGTGTTCATGGTCATGGGCCATGACAATATCAATACTCGTCATTCTCTTCTCTCTACATGGTCACTTCTACATTGTTCCGATTAGACAAAGGTTTTCACATGTCTGGTTGCTGTCTAAAGAATATATAGGGTGAGAGTTTGAGAGCTTTGAACCTCAGAACTCAACCTCCCGTGCTCTACCACTCCACCCAGTTTACATAGGCATCGTCCTCTCTGTTGGTTGGCCTCACACTTCCCTGGCTCAGCTTTCAGGCAAATACCCCTTACTCAAGAAGTCTGCTCCATCATATCGCACTCAGTGCTCTCTATCCAAATTCCTCTGCCTTTGCACTCTAGTGTATTTGGCTTGGCACTATTCAATAGTTGCCTTCTAGTCTCTCCTAGTGGTCATTGTTGGCAGATGTTGGATCAACACAATACTTCTGCCACAACCTATCCTAACGCTGCACATATAAATCTAGTCCTGTAAAACACAAGGGTATTCTTCTGTTCCTGTTGAATCATATTGTTATTTGCTGAAGCCTCTGATCTAAATCTGTAATCACAAACTCTGTCATTTCAAATGGATCATCCTCACATCCAATGTCATCGGCCAACTCAAAGATAAGCAGTAACCACGTGGCCCCAACACCCTTGCCTTCCATGGCAGGCAGTTCAGTTGGCTAATTTGCTGTGGGGAGGCTAGTTGAAGGAACAGGAAAGGATCCAAAGGAAGTCCAATGCACAAGCCTCTCACTGTAATTGAGGTGGGAAAACAGTTTGCACAACCAAATTGAGTCAAGTACATTTGTGGCATGGTGTTGTTTCGCGTAGAGCTGAACATCACATGCAACCAGGGGCTTGTATGATTCCACTGAAGCTACAATTTGGATCCACTGCTCTTGTTTGTCGGCCATGAACATATACCAGCGGGATACCTGAATTTTCACCAGTGCGCACTCCTCGTTGGCACAGCAGACCCATTCAAGTGCTTCTAAGCATTTGAGCACCAAATGTTTCACGCTGTCATGCTCTTTCTGGTGCACACTTACATGCTTTGCAAAAGGAATCTGATTGAGCTGTGGAGCCTTTCAGGAAAAACAGGTTTTTCTTTCAATTTACATCTCTGGATTACCCAGGTTTAATGGCTTCTACAGTGTTTAAGAGAATTTTTGAATTTAAGGGAATTGAGACATTTAGGCATTTAGATGTTTGATGAATCTTCAGTAAATGGTCTTAAATCTATGTAAACTCATTGTTAATCCAGATGAAGAAAGCACATATAGTGGTAGATTGAGGTGCATGAAAGGGGGGGGGTAAATTTCTGATACACATTTGTTCAAGTAAATTCATTTGGATACATGTGGATGAAATTTTTTCATTTTCCCTGATGAGCCTGTTAAATTCCTGTTTCTTGAGGACCTCACAGCCGCTGCTTAGAACAAAGTGAAGGGTAAATTAACCCTCAATCCTAACACTCTCACCCTGCAACTAAGGATCCGTTCTTTGGGCTCCAAAATCATGGGCACCAACACCACTGGTACAAGCTATGACAATGAGATATTCTCCACTTTGTTATTCCTCCACCCACGTCTCTTGGAATCAACCTTAATCACCTTGCCTTCCACGACCCCACTATGCCAGTGTTTGCTGGAGAAGAGAAACATCGCTAAACGCATGGTCTCTGTATCTCAGAACACCATACTGCCACTATGTTCTTCAATATCACTACCAATCTTATCCTCACGACTTGTTTGGGGTGACAGTTAACCACTCCACTCACAGGGTTACTACAACAATAGGTATTCTAGGTATGATCAATGGCTACTACAGTGGGTGCGTTCCCGTAAGAATTTGGAGCCACAGCCCATGTTCCAAACCGATCCGTCGGAGTCGGGCAGATTCGGCCCGAATTTAGAACACGGATTTGAACAAGAGGGGCCAAAAATCATTCGCCCGTAAGACTAACCAGAGATCTAGAAAATGTTCTTTGAGATAAACACAACCTGCAAAGAATGAGCCGGAATCCTCAATTGAAGCTATTAGATGTACTTTTATAAGAGGATTAATTTAAGCAATACGCACCACGCACTTGCAAACGCGTAAAATCCATTGACAAAGGTCTCAGGTGGCCTTGCACGCGACTGATGACTGCTGGGTAATAGTTTGACAATAGGTTTCGATTTGAAGCGTGCCATGGTGGAGATAAATATTAGGGAGATTAGGTGGATTTGTTTGTAAGTACCGTAGGCTTGTGTAGGGGGAGCGTGCAATGGGGGCGCCTTTTGTTTGGGCACGCGCGCCCTTATTTGTCGGCCGCCGGTGCATGTATGCGTCATCATCACGTCCTGACCTTGTAGATCCGTCTAATCGATGGTAGTTTCTTCGGATTTAAGCTACTTTGGAGCCACTTCAAGTGTTCTAAACATTTGAAAGGGAGGTGGCTTGACCCGGTTCAAATCTGCGTCTCTAAACAGTCTGGAACCGTCGTTCTGAGTCTGGGGCGATACATCCGGCAAATCAAATCGCATTTCCGCGGGTTTCATTTGCATCCGATGCGGCCAAATCTTTAGGCACGCGTTCTAAATCCCAGATTCGCTTACGGGAACGCACCCAGTGTTGTGAGGTGCAAGGACATGGCAGTCTGCATCTCCACATGCTTGCTTGCCTCGCTGGCACCCACTCATTGGTTGAAATATATGAACTTATACAGTCCAAGGGCTTTTCTGTGCATCTTGCATCTTATATTGACACATGTATGAGTGCCGATCTTCTAGGGTTGATCCCTTCTTCCCCTCTGCCCACTGCCAATAATATGACCCAAAAGTACCTAGCGCCAGGGAAGGCAAAGAACCAACACGTTGCATTGGGGGGCGCACCCCACACCCCACTCAGCCCACATGCGAGGCTGATTTCGTTTTAACAGATCACAGTTTGGTGCATGTGCAACAAACACATGAATGCCAAAGGCCGAGATGCTTGGTGTATGGTGGCCCACACTTGGGTTATGTTTGTCAACGCCAAGCACCATTCACCACAGCACCAGCAAGAGTGGTCAGCAGATTGGAAAGGTCACTTTCCATTGTATCAATGAGTTTATCAACACCCGTGGGTTCTATGTTACGCATCATGGAACCTAGCCCCAGCAGCCATCCTACAACCTGACTGCCCTCCTTGCCAACCAACTGCCATATCATTGCGCCAGTTCCACTTATGAAGACAAGATTTGTGAACCTTCACAATTATTGCTTTTTTGCTGTCTAAACATCCTCAATCGTGAGACGGAACAATTGGGTGGGCAAGTGATGGCATATGTCTTTGGCTCCAGCAATCAATTCCATATACACCATTCTACACCCATGTTCTGGTCATCAGTTGTGGCTGAAATATGTTGCACATATGCTGAGTTACAGTAAGAGTGCCCCAGACTCATGTTAACCAATCTATGCACCCACTTTGACATAGAAAACATCAGGGAAACCAATGAAGAGTCTCACCAGCAGCGCTTGAATCACAGGCTAGCACTTCCACCACATGGCGGATATGCAGTAGTGGTTGAGGTGTTGTGGAGATGTGGAACCATAACGGAGGCTGTTGAGATAGCAACCAGGCAAGACTACCATGGAACAATAGTCAATATGGAGATACAGGCTCAAAAGATAGTTTTGAGAATCTGACCACTCATTGCTGCTGTACCGAGTGACAGTAACTATTACAAATAAATAAGTGGCAACTAAATACCCTACTATGACCAAATAGCTAGTCTGTTGAGTGTGGCAGTTTACTCTTGACTCATGCCTTGGGTCATATCTCCATAGTCCTGTATGCAACTCTCCGCCCTGGTATACGTGTGAGAGGCAGCAATGCACCACAGTGGCCAGCTCCAATGTCACTTCTGCTCAAATGGATATAGCATCAGGTACATACAATGCAGAGGGGTTAGTATACACACTACACACGACGCCAGATACTTACCTGCAGGTAGGACAAAGAAATGAACATTGAGGTTACTACAGCTGGTACACTGTGCATATGCTCACAGGTGGAAGATTATAAGTCCTGCAGTTTAGAGCTAATATAATTTTCATATGTCCAGTTGATGCAAGACAGGCAGGAGACAGACTGCTCACCTGCCTCCTGTGAACTGCCATTGTCAAACCAACTGCCTCTCAAACTTGGCCACCCAACACATACATGTTCACCCTATCTACCAATCCGTCCGAAACACAGCAAACACATTTTGGTACTATGCACCTCAGGTCACAACACACTCCTGAACCCAAATTGGGCAATTTATCAAGCAAGGCAATAGATCTGAAACCTACAATCTACACAGCGCACCAGTTTAGCTTTCCTGAAGCCTTGGCATACTGTGGGCAACCAACAATCACCAGGCAAATTCTGGTTGGAGTGCTTGGTGTTTTTCAAGGAATCTGAAACGCAGTAGGAGTGGTACATGACAAGCAGGATCATGTTCCATTCTCAAAGTCAAGTGGCAGTGATTGAAGAGACACAGCTTGACGGATTCAAGGTTATGTCTATCAGCCCAGCTAGTAAGGATGTTGAACCGGAAATAAGCTGAAAACCTGTGCATTCTGGCCCATCCTGCTCCTGCTCCTGCTCCTGCTCCTGCTCCTGCTCCTGCTCCTGCTCCTGCTCCTGCTCCTGCTCCTGCTCCAGTATCTGGAAATTGTGAAATTCCCCATGTATTGTTGCAACCTGCAGGAAGTACCCACAAACCCCACAATCAACTGCATTGTCACTTTGCCAGACACATGGGAAAGAACATTGGGGGAAAGTCCGGAATGAGAAAATCCGGGAATCTGGGAATCCGGGCACCAGAACTTACCAGAGTCTCAACTCTGGTGCAGCTCAGTAGGCATACAGAACAGTCAATGTCAATTGTATTCTACAACTAATTATGTAACAAGATGGAGAGAGAAAAGTATGCTCACATGAGAAATGCACACAACCCATGTGTCAGTATTCCTACGCTGCCATGCCAGCCTGAAATGAAAAAACCCGTTCCCAACTGCAGACACAGTGCAACAAATTGGGATAGGGTGGACAGTGCTTGGCAGACACAATAGGCCAGATGATATCAATGGGCTGACAGATACAAATAGGCTGCACAAAGTGTAGGAAATATCCTTGATGCATCGGTGATGGCTTTAACATAGGTGTGACAAGGTGTTTAAATTGCAGCTCTCCTAATATGTACCAACTTGTGTAATAATAGAATTATAGGTGTTTGGAATTACTGTTATAGTCCTGCAATGTGTTCCCGAGACATTGCAGTCTCTCCTGTGGAACATCTGGAGGCCAAATAGTTGCATAGCTGGTGAAGGAGATCCCCAATGGGATGCTGATTGTAGCTGAGTTTCAAAAGTCATATTTCTGTGGAGCATGCATTCAGGCAAAGCAATAGGTTACTCTATACCCCGGGAAGTCCAAACACGTCTATGAAACTGTTGACAAAATTGTTATCACCAATGTCTGGGGACCTGCTTAAGTCAAATCACTGCAGCACAACACGTACATGGTCACCTTTATGGATGTGTACCCCTGTTTCTCTGTCATCAACTTCATGAAATCAACCATGGATGAGGATGTTGGGCAGGATAAACGCTGGAATCCTGCACTCGCACATGGGATTCTGACCCTCAAAGGCCATGGCCGCACACTGGAATGCAAGAATCTGCTGGATTCCCACCAATTCCCGCAATTCTGCGGGTACCAGCAGGAATGCAGGTATGAGAGACCCAAGAACCCATCACATATGGATGAATAATAGCTAATTTCCCCCTGTTTCACTATTTGCTCAAGTGCACACCAGTTCTGTACAATTCTGAGCATCTATTTAGTACAAAGGTTGCAACCCACATGTATCTTCATGTATACAATAGATCTCACTCTCAACCACTCCGCAATGAGGTGAACCCAGTATACACCAGCACCCATAGCTGTATGGATACCTGTACATTAAGTTGTGCATCATTTTGAATTTTGGAAAGATAAACCCACAGAGACATACACAACAATAAATGCTAAATAGAATGTACTCATTAGATTCTTCAGAAATCATTCTAACAGTGTGGCAAACTGTGTTTTGTACTCTAAATTCACCTTTTGGATCTTGTTGCATTCTTTTCACCCCCTTCCTATGGTTCAAACAGACTGAAATCTCAGACATAGCGTCATGGGGTATGCACACATGGATCACCCACAGGGGAGCAACATGTTTCCTATGATTTCACCTTAGTGTGTGTGGCGCTTTTTCAGGGGTAGTATCCCTCCACAAGTAAATCACTCACACATGGCAGATATTCTTGTAGCATAGTGAATGTTATATGATTGGAATGCCCTGATTTCGCTCTATATACTGGTACAGATAGTGTTCATATGTGGTGAGATTCATGGTCACTCATTTTTTCAGACACCACAAACTTGATGTAGAGAGAGTCAACAGACAGCTAGCGAGGCGTTAAGCCCTTGCAGAGTGAGAGAAAAAGAAAGATAAATGCAGGATGCCCGGCAGGCATGTTGCGGGTGTTCGGCGCATGAACGCTGGATTCCGTCCTAAAATTGCCATTCCCGCACTCGTGCCCCCTGCCCACAGTGTAGAAATTGCAGGTGCAGGCATGGGAGTTTTTGTGAGATTCATGTGTGGGGGTATCTCAGGCTACATGCCTAACCAGGGACATTTCCCAACACTTCATGAACTTGGAGGTGTTTGTCATGATTCAGACGGGTGGTTCCGTAGAGCAGCTTTGGAGTGACAACAGCTAGGAGTTCATCAACACCAAGCCTATGGAGCACTCTGCATTATTGGGTACCATTGTCAAACAGGCAGCATTGTACTAGGGATGACAAATATCATGTGGACGATGTCACGTGCCCCTAGATTCTTGCACCTCCCCATGCCCGGCCTTTGTAAACCAGAGATTTCATCTTTTGATTGAGGCTGAATAAGTGCTCTACTCAAAGAAGGACTCACATACAAAGCTATTGCAGAGGCAATTGGGGATTCCAGCTCTGCTGCACAGAATATTTTCTCACTCAACCAAAAACGTGGTTCTAGTGATCCTTTACCTCATCCCGGGCAACCACCCATGTCACAACCTCTCTTGGGGAGACTGAGACGACAAAGACAAAGGCTTCAAGTAGCACAAAAGACGAAGTTGGCGATAGCCACAAGTCAGAAACGAAGTTGGTTCCCAAGGCCCTACTGAGACAAGGTGACCTGGAAGTCCTGAGATACTGGTGAGATAGTCCTAAAGGACTCTGCGACTAAGAAAGGGTAAACGACGAGGTAGAGCAAGCTGGAGTATCCAGGCTTGCTCATGCTCCAATATATAAACAACGGGCGTACAGCCCAAGACAAACACGAACGTACATCGAGTCAAAGACCGCAGTAAGTGCGAGTCATACAGGACGAGGCTGCGCGAGTCAAGTCAAACAGGCGCTCAGCACGAGTCAGACGGAAGAGTCCGGAAGAAACGGAGAAGTGACTCGAGTTGTGAGCCACGAGAAAAGGAACAACAGGAGAAGAAACAGAAACAGGAAACGTAACGAGGTGGGTCACAACAGTGCCCCCCCAAAAGCGCCGGCCTTAGAGGCTCTGAGGCCAAGCACAGCAAAAAAAGGAAAAAAAAGGAAAAAGGAAGAGAGAAAAAAAAAGACAAAACA
>JANWGL010001434.1:0-14980 GCA_025200755.1 Ceratobasidium sp. C01
GAGCGAATGAGACGGACCTTTGTCATCCCATTAATGAATTCGCGATCGAACGGCATTGTTCCACCCTCTTGGCGTTCCGGAAACCTCTCGAAGAATTCCGTGAAGACTTCGCTAATGAGCTTAACACGGGGGCCAGTGTGTCCAGATGGAACTTTGACAGTACCGAGACGAACCCATTCCGAAATGTATGTAGTAAGAAACTCAGTTTCTTCCTTGCAGTACGGTGACGAGGGCATGGGATCTCTGGGGCGTGCTGTTGAGCCTCACTCAAAGGCACACTTATAGTTAACACACTACTGACTGTCCTGCCTAGCCGGCCGCAGAATGTCAACGTGACGGGCAGAAGAGGTAGCACAGGGTCAGACAACGTGTAGTATCACTGAGAATATCCAGAATCCCGGTCTCACATGGATGGATGGGGCAGAGCATTGAGTAGAATAGGCATTGATATATTAAAAAGGGAATTACAAGGGCACTTTCGAAGCTATTTCTTATCGGAATCATTCCCACGCGATCGAGACCGCTTATTCTGGTCGGACTGTCCGGTGGGGGACACCACGGACCTCTGCCTTTTGGTACTGGGCGCACGGCCAGTTGTTTGACTGGGGCCAGGATTGTCTACATCTGTAGGTATCGGTCAGGTGGTGCCGAAAGGGCTCAGCAAGACATACCGATAGGGCTGATTGGTGACTGACCCTCCGGGGCAGGGCTGCCGGACGGTCCTCTACTGCCTGCGCGCAAGGCAATCATTTGCGCAAGGGTAGGGCCGACGGGACCCATTCCACTGGAGGCCTCCTGGCCCAATTGTTGCGAGTGGAAAGGAGGGCCGCTGGGAGCTCGGGGGGCAGCGAATAGTGGCGGAGCTGCTGAGAGACCGAGCTGAGCCACTGAGCCAGACGGACGATGCTTAGACCGAGGTACCTCGACATGAAAGCTGCTGCCGCGACGCGTTGCCGCCAGGTCTCGGCCGCTTTCCCCCGCGTTTGCGGTTGACGCTTCAGCGGATGAGGCGAGGAAGCCCAGGCCCAATGGTCGGCCTCGCAAGGGGGGCGTGGATTCGTAGCTCGGACGGGATACAGTCGGTGAATGTAGTGGGTCGACGTTTTGCAGTCCAAGCGCAGGGGATGATGTTGGAACCGCGGCTGGCATAGAGTGAACACCAGGCCAGGGCTGAATCTGCCGATCAGCTGGCGGCCCAGCCGAAGAGCTCCGAGCTTCAAAGCCCATCCCTGGCAGCGGTGGGAGCTCCGCAAATGGCGGCCGATCGGAATGGGTTCGCCGCGAATCCTCGGGATTCAGCGGATACGGCGGGAACGGTGGCCTGGGAAAAAGCTGCGAACGTGCGCCGGTCAGCGCAGTAATATCAGGATACTGTGTCTAAGGCACCTACCGCTGAAAAGGATTGATTCATTGTGCTGAAATCCAGCGAGTGCTCACGGGCTCCAGGCGCTAAAACTCCCACTTGAGAGCCAGGCGAAGAGGCAGATCCCTCGGAAGTAATGGGCTGCGGACGCACCAATGACGGCTCACCACCACGACGCGCCAACCGGGGATCGAATGTTTTACGGCTATCAGATGCCTACCCGAGCCGTAAGATTGCGACTTCATCGAAAAGACCAGATACTCACCAGCGCCGATGCGTCGCCGTCTACTGAGACAACATTTCCCTGCGTGCTCGTAAATTGGGGCCGAGAGGACAGCTGCCCAAATTCATTGTAAGTAGCGAATAGCTGTTAACGGGGCATAGTAAAAGTAAAGACTCCTCTACTCACCGCCGGCGACGCGTCGCCCTGGGTTTTGTCACCTTGCTGCCCCGTCGCCGACGGATTATAATCGCCTGCTGGAAGCTGCATGCGATCCGCTACAACGGCGTGTAAGTGTGCAACTGCCGGAAGGCATCGGGAAACCTGATACGAACACTTAACTAGGCTCCCGGGCGCATCTGCCTCACTCGTCGTTTCAGTCATCGGCACGGCCGATGGTTTTAAGCTGGGTGAGTTCTCCGCGGGCGGCAAAGGGTGTGTAGTGCTACTAATGGTCCATGCGCCTCTCTGTATCTCTTGCGTTCCGCCTTTTCGAAGGGCCAGCAGCGTCCTTGACGGCCTCCAGGGAACTGTCCGATCCACTTTGGTGGTTTCTGCGGTCTTCGGGGTCTTCATCACATGTAGCTCCTCTAGAACCTCAACGCGAAGCTCCCAGCAGGCCATTTGCAAGAACTTTCGGTCGTTATCACCGTGCACATAGCGAATCTCGCTGTCGAAACCCACAGGCAATTTGGGATTTTCGATGGCCTTCCACATTATCGCGATTGCAATGACGATTTGAACCACTCCTGACGGTCCCGCGGGCAATCCACCGCCATCAGGATTCTTATACTTGCGGTGGCGAATCCAGTTGAGGAATGTCTGACACGACCACGCATGGAAGCTGTCACTACTAATGAAATAGAACGCGGGGGGCAGATCGTAGCGGGTCACAAGGTCTTCAAAGGGTTGAGGAGATCGCTGTAAGTGAGAGATGAGCGGGGGAGTTCCAGGACGCCCAGCTACCGATCCCTGAAACAGTCCGTCTTAGCATGGTAACTATGGGTGTTCGACGACCGCGCTCACCTGTTCCAATGAAAGACTATTAAACTCCTGAACAGCCTCTGCGAGTTCGACAATCGTTCTTTCAGGCATGTTGAGCTGATGAATCATTTCAAGTACGCTCTCTGAGAGAAGCGGCGGGTTGGAGGGCTTGGACTGGTCCTCTAATAGTAATCTAGCGAAGTAGAATGCTGCGTCCGGACCGTACAGCAGGAAATTGTCGCTAGGAATCACTTTCAAGTAGTCGTCATAGACGTGCGCAATGTCGCCGTTAAGATTGAAAACTGTCTTCCATTGAAACGCAGTCCGCTCCGCAGTAGTATCCCCTGAATCGATTCGTTGCTGATGACCCCGAATATGTGCAGACATGATCAAGGTCTGGGATTCGTTCCAGGTGTGTGGGGAGCCTAAAGGGGGGCAGTTGACAGGCAGTCGCCGACGGTCCACATACAGGGAGCCACCTGCCTCCATATCGCTGCCGACCAATGCCCAGTTGACGTTCAGTTCTGAACCCTCCCATACTGCAGGCGGTTTGCCGCGACGCGTCGTGCTCAGCTAGCGTCGCGTCGCCGCATGGGGAAATTTACTTACCTGCCAGATGTTCCATCATTTCTATCGTATTTGTGCGCTCCTCGGTCCAGACGGCATGCTCTGGAGGAATTCTCGGACGGTATTCGTCGTCCGGAGTTCCGTACACAACTGGGTGGGCGTTCTTTGGATTCAACGAGAACCTTGCCCCTGAAAACACGATGAGTGGAGTATACAGATTAGATTGGCAACATACCTCGCATGCTCTCACAGCGCGAAGTGAAGATATCTCTGATGGCCGCAGCATCGTCTGTATGAGCGAATTCTGCGACAGCAGGTGTGACATGACTTGACCGTAGGTTAGCGGGATCTTCTACAGGCGCCTTTAAGCGTACCTTAGTACCATGGTCTCGCTGGCCTGGTTATCCCAGCATCCCACCACATGGAAATGCGCGCCTGTAGCTCTCCAGATAGCGTCGAGAATCTCGCACACCATGTCAGGGATATGTCGTTGATAGGCCCTGAGCCATTATTGAACGTATGTTAGCAAGTGAGCATGGGCCAGTCGCTCGACGTACATTCCATCGCCGTTTGGCGGGTCCATGCCCATGTAGTTCTTTCCCAGCATTCGGTTGAAGTGGTCGATCGCCTCCTTGGCCTCCTCACTCGGAGGGCGGACCACTGGAAACATCCGCTGTAGCCACATTATTTGAGGATCGGGTGAGCCCTCATGGGCAATATCTAAGTCCTCAGCTCGTTCGACGGGTTGCTCTGTCATCCTGCAGGACGTAGCGCCAACGAGTGAATATACCTTTGGCCGAGTGGGGGGGAGTGAGGTCTGAGTAGTCTCGCTCGTTCTCAATCTTTGAGGCCATGTGATCCAGAGGCGATCCATGCAGTTGGTACATCCCGAATGTGCTGCCAATTCGAACGTCGTATCATCGATTGATCACAGCCCATGGCGGCAGCAGGTATGCACACACGGTGGAGGTGTATTTGCGATGTTATCCGGGCCGGTTACCACGAGGGCACCCCGGATTCCATCACACTGTTTCGGACATTCCCACCCCTGTCGCTCCTGTTCGCAACTGCCCTATGGGATTACGCTCCGAAGCCAGTGAGACAAGCCTAGTAGTGCGAGCACACGGTTATGTGATCATGGTAACTTATTCTACTAAGGTACAGCGACTAATGAAAGCTAAAGTATGATTGCGACGCGTCGCTAGCGCCTGGTGCTTCGCCGTGGGGGCCCTGAACAACCGCAGGTAAGTCGATTATTATTGGGCACTGGTGATTCAACATACCTGTCTGTTTGGAATCTCCCTCGCCCTCCGATACCGAGTCTTCGTCGATCGAAAACTCTTTCTCCGATATCGATTTCTTTGCCTTCGATCCCGAAGCCTGTGACTGCTTCGTCATTGTAGTGTTCCGGGTAGCTGGCCGAGGCTTTCCAACGGCTCGAGGCGACACGACGGTGCCTTTAGGCTTCGGTCTAGGCTTCGGCTTTGCCTTCGGTTTCGAGCCCTCACTCACAGCCTCCTTTGCCTTTGCCTTACCCTTACCTCCGCTCTTCGCCTTCGCCTCCTCCTCCAATGGCATATCGGTTCGTCCTTCTTTGTCTGGCTGAGTTCCCCGTCTTCTTTCCGACCTTCTACTGGAGACTGCCGTTGGCTCAACGGCCACACCGATGTCCGATTCAGCTAGTTCGTCCACATCTTTTGACAGTTTCAGTGTAAGCAGGGATACCTGGCTGAGGGCGAACGAACCTTCCTCGACCGTTACTGCAGCCTCGCTCTCGGTCTTCGCATCGCCTTCGTCCTCTTCGACATCGTCGCTTTGATGCCGTGGCTTCTTTCTCGCAGTTTCAGACCCGGAGGCGGGTCGCTTTAGGCCGGCGGCATTTCGCTGAGCGGCCTCAGGTGTGTAGCCCTCCGTCGGGATGTTCTGCAACTGTATACAAGAATTCTAGCGTTAGCATCAATTTACACCATTGTTTCTGTGAGTTACCGTACCTGCCATTCGTCTGGAGCCACGTTCAGCTTCACCCGCTCGACGCACTCGACGGACTGCTCAGGTACAGGGAGTGTCAGTTCGACCGGCTCCTCCATTCGTATATCCCTAGTCTCAAGAAGAATAGTCATGCTGTCTACCATGCGCGTTTGCCAGAGCCTTGCCATGTTGTGAAGCTGAAGGATATCGCGTTCAAGGAATCCCGCCTGTGTTCTAGCGGAGTAGGTTGGGATGTCACCGAGTGCGAAGCGCGCCGCAGTAATCTGAATAAATATTAGAAGAAGAATCGGCCACTTGATGCCAAAACGGCCGCCGTGCAATGTCTCGCTTTCGGCGTGCATCCAATGGTCGGGATGTGCCCATGCAAGGCACGCAGCTAAAGCCCACTGAGAGTGATCGGGATCGAGATAGTTGAAAAACTCCTCGCGCAGGAACGTTTCCTGATGGTGAAAGTGTGCGATCGACGCGTCGTCGGCTGGCGTTTGGTCAAATATGTGTGGCATGCGACGACTCTGGCTGCTCCAGAACCCCTCGTCGGCCTATTCATAAATCGCGAGTCAAGCCGTCTAGGGACTATCGGCACTTACCTGATGCGGACCGGCACCCTCGTACTCTCCCAGGTGATACAGTAAGTCGACAAACGGTGTATTCTGGAGATGCAGAGTGATTGGCATTGCCTGAGCTGGTGGGATCGGAATGTAGGATCGGCCGCGAGATATACGTGGTAAGCCGTCCTGATGCTGGTGGGCCTTTTGCGCTTGGGGAGCGAGCCTCAGTCGGGAGGCATACGCTGCACTCTCCGGTTGAAACCGGATCTCCGATTTCACGGGCTGGTCCGGGCAAAGCTCTGCGTGGAAAAGTCCCGGACGTGTCTGCAAGAACTGGAAAATGTTCTCCGGTGCGAGCCGTCCAGCATCTCCGTCTCGGATGTGTTGACTCCACGCCTGACGCTCCGCCAAGTTCCATTCAACCGGAGCCCGAAGAAAGTGAATCCCAGAAGGGAGTCGCTTCTTTTCGATGAGATGATATCTCCCCTCCTCCCCATCAAGTTGAAGGGAACGATAGGGGGGCGCGTCCGGGCCCCCTTGCCACACTGAGAGGCACCGTCAGCGAATCCATGCATATATGCGGCGGCTCACGTACTCCAAGTGTACGATATCTTGAGGTCCAACAGATGCGCCTCTCGGAGAAGTGTGGGGTCCTCAATGCTGCTCAGCAAAGGCGGGAGCACAGGGAAGTTGCCGCGTGTCGCGTCGCCGATGACCGTCGGACCGGCATGTGCAATGGTGGTCTCCAACGCGGGGCCTGCGACCGTCAATTTTAGATACTGGTGCAGCTAGGGAATTATACCCCTCACCTATCCGTGTAATGACATGCTCGTGGAAGGAATGGCGCGCCGCCGCCGCCTGCGCTGTTTCGCAATACCCCCGTGAGCGGGGGCTCTCAACACTTCATACAGCAATTAGACGTGAACATGGGGGCGTAGGAATAGTGTGGCTTACTCGACACAGTTCAATCGCCCGTCACGTTGCCATATGGCACCGAGATATATCTCAGCGCCCGTTCGACTTGCCAAAGCCTCTACTATGGTGGTGCAATCATCTGCCAGTTGCGCCTGATGTCTATATTATAAGGAGAGGTAGCACATTAGCCCTGCAGCGCTCAGTGCCTCGTAGCAACTATGCCTACCGTGTAAGCTCCTTGTCGTTAACTTCTGCCCAGTTGTAGGGTGTGTCTGCGGCAAGATCCTTCAAGTAGGAAGCATATTGACCTGCTACGCCTTGAACGGACCGATACTCCCGCCCCAAAGCGTCGAGCTCAGTGCGATATACGTCGCCACGCGGGAGGACCTCCTCCTCAGCCTCTGAGCTGACGGTACTGAGCCCCTAGAGAAGGAGGGATGCCTCAGCAATAGGGCCGCAGTACATATGGACGCATTGTTACCCGCTCAAGCTGATTCTTGCGCTTCCGCAACCAGTTATACATTCGCTGTCGGTAGGTTAGCTGAGTGGTTCATCGCGGCAACCAGATACTTACCGTGCCAAGGCCATCCCACTCGACCTGTGAACACGTCAGCCCTTTGTACTTCTTTGTTACAGCTCGTCGTTGAGGCGGACTGGGGTTCCGATAGGGGAATTGCTCGTCAAACTCGTTCCTAAGTGCAATCCGCAGCGCAGCAGCAGCGGTCTGCTTCGTTGAACCCGCTCCTGCTGGTACCATCTGCTTCCCAATCACTAGCGAAAACCGTGGCATCTGGCTCAGCATCCAGGCCTGCTCGTCCTCCGTAAAATATGCTTGATTCTTCAGTAAAGGATGTTGCTTCGACATCGTAGACTCGCTTGTGGGCACCGTAGTGAGACACCTGGTGGGGAGGGCTCAGTGTGGCCTCGCGGCTGAGGCGTTCTAGCCTCGCTGATCCGGGCATTGACCTGGAAGACGAGGCGTACCTTCGCCTTGATCCTGAATGACGACTTACCTACTGTTCGCGGTGATGGTACCACGTGACGTATCGCTAAGGCGTTGAAGGATCTGTATCATGGGGGGCATTCGATTGATTCCGATATCGGTCCGTGGGCCGCGCCAATCAGGCGAAATGCTCCAGAGTTTAGCCTTCGGGAGAGCTATGGCCAAGTCGATCGCTCACCATGACCGGATAATCTGCTCGCATACACTCAATCCCATGGGTGGAGAGCGAGCAGGAATCCACCGAAATGCCGACGGATCTCCGTCATCTGGTGGATGATTATCTGATGTCTTCACACGGGGCGACGCGTCGCCTGCATGGTCCGATTCGTTCCCACGTTGATTGAACATTGATATTCCATCCGGCCGCTTGTACATCATCTATATGAACATTCTGAATGCTTCGCACGTCGCGCTGTCGAAGATAAGCACTTCAATGTACACATGAGGCGTCGCGTCGCGCCGCGTCGCATCGCGACAAGACACGTTGTCCCGTGTACAAAAGTACGATATGGCACTCTTTTTAGATCAGTGGCAGTTTGCATGGCCTGTGCCACCATTTAACCGATTCTCAAGCTGCATACAGGAGCTGCTTTATGCGGCGACGCGACGTTAAATACCATAGAACCTAACTTTGGCAAGGATGCTTGATACCCGAATAGGGCACAGGCAGTTGGAAACCCTAATTCTGCTGAGCCCCGCCGATACAGCTGGTCGGACTGATATATCATCGTCAATAGAGGTACCACCCTCCCTGCTGCTGCACTACGCTGTATGTGCGCCGTAGCTGGAGGTACTGTCATATCAGAGTGCGAGTGATCATGGTACCTATCTGCCTGCTCATCGCAACCACAGGCAGTACACAATGCGTTGCTCCCTCGTTCGCTTCAGGCCGAGGATACTGCTATTTGGAGTTCAATACCTTCTAGAAAGGTGTTGATAATCCAGGTTGAGCGTTTCGAAGAGTTAAAGGCTTCATCACAGCGATCTGATAATACGTGCCATATATGGGCATATCAGTAAATGAGCGCACTATACTACTCTAAACCACGCCTCTCCGGCCTTCCCTAGACAATCCCAGACTCGCAGGACACACTGGGGGGACTCTAGAGGCGGTATATATGCATTTGAGAAACATCCGAGGAGCCTCACACTTTTGTTACATGGGACCACGTGGTTCTGTCGCGACGAGTCACGGTTACATGTCACGGGTGACGCGACGGTGCACGTCGCGTCGCGGTAACACAGGGTGCTGAAACGAGTGCCTTAAACGGGCCCTTACATAGTCTAAGCAATACTTCACAGTCGTCTCCCACAGCACTAGCATCACTCCTCACTGGCCTAAGGCCCTTCCTCATTGCACACCTACAGGTTGCGACAGATATGGCCTTCAGGAAGGTTTCACTTGATAACCTTATTTTGCTACCTTGTGATGTCAATACCAGAAGCACATCTTTGCTATCTGTATATGTTTCCCAGAGTTTGCAAAAGGAAAGTCCACTTTTGCTCAAAAACATGCAAGATTAATCCCCCATACAACAAGTATTTGGGATAGCTTACCACCTATATTAAGATTGATTGTTTTCCAGGCATAGGTGCATATGTCTACAAAATATTTAGAGTTATTGAGATGTGTTGGATTTAGATTCTCTGGGAAACTCATATTTACAATGGAAAATTCTGGATTATAGAAGGTCTATTTTCAGAAAATCCTTATTTGGAACAGGCCAGAGTCACTCAGAAATATATTTTGTGGCAAAAAAAACCTGGCCTATTATCAGCAAATTGGGCAAGAAATATTTGAAATAACTCAGGTTGGAGGTGAAAGTTTTGCAAAATGTGAGACCAGTGGGGGATTGAACTGCTCACATGATACTCTGAGTCACCATCATTACTGTATAATGGAGTCTCAACACCATATCTACTAGACCAGCAGGGCTTGAGGTACATAACCCAAGTCTTCACCACCTGTTGACTTTCCCTCTTATTTGTATGACCTCAAATGGGCTAAGGGTTGGTTGGCCACAAGATAAATTCAAAAAACCACAAGTTTAATTCTCCTATCTGCCTGCACAATCCCCATATTTGTATCCATTTTATTGGGAGAACTGTGCAGCTGAAGAATATATTCTTAGTAAAAATCTGGGATTTCTCATGTTATTCAATGAATTTGAAATAGCGCAAAGGGAGATCCAGGAAGGCACAAATTATGTGCATTTAATGAACAATTTGTCATTCCAATCTGGTCAGCTTTAGTGTCCACCATTAAGTGCCCTCAGCCCAACCCTTTCCTTGCTTGCATCCCACATGCTGCAAGCACACCACCAGTGTAGGACCCTCTACCTAATGTGGGGTTCTGATGGTGTTGTCTTCCACAACATACTTGGTCCTCATATGGCTTTCTTGTTTGTCTTGACACAAAACATCAAATTTCTCCGTCATTTCATTCTTGATTTCTAATCTGACAAGACATATGTGATTTTTAGAGTGGTTTACAACTTTGAGTTTTTATGTCCATAAAAGGAAATTCTTCATTTTCTCCACATTTTCCCAATTAATTTGAAATCTGGTAATTGATTTGTGGTTTTTGGAACAGTTAGAAACTTTGATGAAATTTGAAATTTGACCCAAAAAGGCATATCTTGAATTCAAATATATGCTAACTTTTGATCCCACCAGTATTTTTCTGTCCCCTTATGACCAAAGCAACTATATGCTAGAAAATACCCCCAGGTGAGGTTTTGGGTGCACTGGCCTGGGCTTGTGGTGTGCTGACACCTACATTATCAATGTGTTGCCAACCATCAGTGGCAAAGTTAGGTGACAAGTGGCAGTCCAGTTGCCCACCTCCTCCATTTATCTGTCCTTAATTTCAGGTGAATTCTGTGGTTGCACTGAAAATCAATCTGAAACAGCCTGACCAGAAAATAATATCCTCCTACCCTGAAATTCAGCCTCAAAAGATCTGAAAGTAGTCCCTGTAGAATACTGATTTTCAGTCTCATTATACCTGAAATTCCCATACTATCCTGTTAAATCCATGGTCTACTTTCAGGGTGATTCCTGGTGATTTTCAGTCTCAGGTTCCATAATTAACATACCTGAATATCAGTCAAAAACAACTGGGCTGTAAGGTCTTTTGAGGGTGATATCCTGACCTGAAATTCAGGCATATTGGTTTGGACAGAGACACCCACTGTTCGAACTTCTTAAGTTCGGAGGCCCCGTTATACGTATCGGGAGTCCCTAACTTAATACCCAGTTTCCCTAGAGACTGGGTATTGTCTGCAGTATCATTCTCATGACGCTGCAACGCGGTAATGACAGCGTAAGACACACTGTCAGTGGGTACTGCTCCCACTGCATATCCCGCGGCTCTCTGTGGCGGCGATTGGCCCGTCGACTGCCGTCCCACAGACTGCAAAACAGGATTGACCATTGCTTGTTGGAGAAACGGGCTTGGCGTGACTGGGGCAGCCGGCTGAAACAGGTTTGGTGTGACTGGGGCCGCCGGCTGAAACAGGTTCGGTGTGACTGGGGCCGCCGGCTGGTTGGCCTGGTTGGCCTGCCCTGGGGCAGCCGATTGGGTCGACTGTCCCAGTGGGGTACTGACCCCGGGCATACGCCGATAGTCGCTTCCGCCTTGGCCCACCCCCACATTCTCTTGGGGTGGTTCCAATATGGATACACAGCGCCTATCTATAGGGCCGCCGTATAATGGCCGGTAGAATTCCTGTCGGCATCTGGCGTTTCGATTAGGTTTGCTGGGATCAACTTCGCTGTCCCTATTGGGAAGGTGATCGACAGGATCGGGCTGCCAATCTCTGTCGTCTGCTTGGCTATGCCTCGCGTAGTAACCCGCCAAGGGCTGCTGTAGGGCAACGGGAGCCGGGTCGTTGCCTTGGCGCTGCTGCTCGACCTCGGTAGAGCGCATGCTTTCGGGAGGATCCTGCTCCTCCTCGTAGTCGCTGAAGCCAATAGTGTGCATCCTCAGCAAAATATGGTGGTTGCAATAAGACACAATGACATGTTATAACCCCATCACACCTTTATCCAACCCCCCCATATCATTATCACTCAATACACCCCGAAATAACGCTGTCAAATTACACTTGTCAATTCAGCTAATTACACCATCTCCTTACACCTTCCTATTACACATCCTAGTTACCCTACTTGATGTACTCAATTAATATGTATGATCAATTAACCATTGGGTTTGATCTGACACATCTCATCAAATTAATCAGCCCACCTTATATTAATGTACATATCAGGACTGATCAATCATTATCCAAAAAGTGTAGAAAGCCACTTAAAGAAGCTAGTAGCATTCAGAGTCCTGCAATTATGAGATGGTTCAACTGAGCAGTGAGGGATGCATGAAATGACTAACGGAAAGCCAATGGAAGTATAGAAGAGGGAGTTCGGCAGGGTAACGGGAAGGAGGAGGGGGAGAGGGCGGTGTTCGTCATAGAAGGAGGCGGGTTTTATAATGCATGAGGCCGGGTGTCATCGGAAAAGAAGTCCCGGGATCAGCCCACCACTTGGCGCCCGTCATTCGACCCACCTCACTTGGAACCCGTATCAAACCAGCATTGTCAGCATGGATTTGGATTGCACAAAACCCGAGTAGTCCTTGGCTCCGACCCCTGCAAGACTGCTGGGTTGGGTGCGAGTTAGTCGTAAATGTGCACAGCCACAATTAACTCATAACACAAACCCACAAACGTGGTGGTGAGTACAAGCAAGCTATACGAGAAGAAACAAAACATGCAAAAGAATGTGAACGCAAAATTAACAATGAAAAACGAGTGAAGAACAGAGATGATATAATTAAAACAACATTGAGGGAAAAAACGGTCCAGGATCTGTGTTTGGTTGCTTAGTCAGGGCCACTTGCTCGAGCCTCTGTCGAAAATGGTCATCATAGCGTCAATCCATGGCCCGCAAACGGCGCCACAGCAGAGTGTTAGCCTCAAACAAGAACCATCAGTGAGCCTGTAGTTCCATCGTGCCAATACTAACTAATGCACTGCTCAGCCTGTTGGCAATTCCCGTAGGCCAGACGACACCTCTTGCTCAACACGCTTGCTCTCGGTCTCATGCTCGTCCATACTGCTCTCACACCTTTTCCCAAACACCCTAACCACGTCCTCCTCCACACGATCAACTACGTGCTTCGAAGGCGGCATCTTCAAGTCGATGCAGGCCTCATAAAGAGCCAAATCTCACGGTAAGTTGTTTTGTGACTCACGGTCTCGCCCCATGTGTGTATCAACGAGGTTGTTGCTAAATCACTGGCGTTGATAGTTTTCATTGTCTGGGCATCGTGTGTGCGTCTCAGCTAATGCCCGTGCAGTTATCCACTGTCGCACTACACTGCTAACTCGTTCTGTCTTGACCGGCTTAGAACCGATGCCTTGGAATCGTCCGTGACTGTGCGGGATCGCATGCCCTCAGAATCATCCATGTAAACCGCCGTCGTGCGCTCAGTACAACCCTCTGTGGGTAGCCCGTCCGCCGCAAGTCACCCGAACTCTATTTCGCAATTGTATGATGTCATTCTGCTCACGATTTCTACACCCGCTCTCACCCGCCGTCACAATTCTTGCTTGTACAACTAGCCGGCTGCTTGCACCCTCTCCCACGTCGACTCTACACCTTACTCTTGCCCTTCCGCAGCCTCAAACTTTGTTCTAATTTGGAGCCACGACCATATTTGCTGTTGCCGCCAAACGCAATCGTTGTAGGTCTTGTTATAAGCCTTCACAATCACATGCACCTACCCTCTCACTCCATGTTTCTCACACTCTCCTGCACTCTTGGTCACAAACACTGGCGCTTACGCTGCTCAATGTTGAAATTGGTACGTCACAAAAATTGACGAGATGTAGCTGGCCTGTTCCTTCTGTGTCACTTTTTTGCTCGCTTAACATCCCCCGCCATCTCGCATCTGTACTAGCCTCTACCACCCTTCTTGTTGTCACTCTCTGTCCCACTTACTGTACTCTAGTAAATATCTTTCTACAGCAAATAAAAATGTTCTACCCATAACATCTAGTGTCACAAATGAGGACACAATTCACTATGTTGTTCAAGCTTGTGATTAAAGTGTATGAGCATTCCACTATCTAATTACAGTGTGTTTTTGTGTAGTGTTATCTCTGAAGTGTAATAGATCACAGTAATTTGAGCTAATTAAGGTAATTACACCATTATCCGACCCCCCATTATTATTACGCCCACCACTTTTGCTGAGTCAGGTGTTCGCTCTCCGATGCCTGTTCGCTCACGTACTGGCTACATCAGCAAAGTTGACATTTTCTCTAGAGCACTCTGGAGTGCTCTGAAGCACCAGAGCAGAAACAGCCAAGTACCCCTATCTGAGGTGCTCTGAAATAGGTGTCTTGTGCTTCAGAGTGCTCCAGAGTACTTGAATAGAGCCCCAGATTGCTCTGAAGCACCAAGCCTGGGTTCTGAAGCACTCTTAAGTGGTACATTTGGGCACCTGAGCTCCCCAGAACCTGATACCAGGTCTCCAAATCACTCTGGAGCACTCTGGAGCACCAGATCTAACCTTGTGAAGTATTGATGTATGACTAATTGAGCGCATATATGCGCTTAATTTGGGTATATATGCGCTTAATATGGGTATAAATGTTGCATTGATTGAAATTTATCCTTTAGATATCTTACATACAATTCACAGAATTCATGTAATTGATCTGAGAATCAGGTTACATGGGTGGGAAGCAGGACCCAAGCACTGATGATACTATAGAGGTATGCAGGCATCAACGTGCTGCCATCTCGAAGTTGGATCAACAATAAGATTGGTAGGGTTGCTGGTAATGTGTTCCATATGATAGTGTTGACGGGCTGAATTGGTCGTAGCGGGCGGCCGGCGTGTATAGGTGGGCGTGGGAGTAGGTTAGTCAAGATGGGCCGATGAGGTCGAGAGCATGGGGACGGGCACAAGTTAGGTCAGTAAGTGTGCGTACAGATCAGTCTAGCGCATCCGTGGGTTCATGTCGGCGTGGCTAACGTCTTGAGTCGTGGGGAGGCAAACGATCAAAACGAGGGGGTGCATAAGGGCCCACTGAGTTTGGGAAGGCGGTCGTGGCGTCGCGAGTGCCTATCACAGAGGTGGCAGCCAGACACCGGGCAGCGAGTTGTGTGTCAGTGGGATTGCTCATCTTATATCTACTAGCATTGACTCACTGGGCTGTCTGCGCATGTGCGACTGAGCACCTTGGTTCGTGCCGGTTGTCAATGGGCAATAGCAACTAGTGGATCGGGACAAGCTACGTGAGGTCGCACGCGTGAGGGTGAGGGCAAGCGCAGGGGATTGAGGGCGTACGCAAACACCAGTAGGTGAGCCCAGGGCAGCA
>JANWGL010001439.1:0-12227 GCA_025200755.1 Ceratobasidium sp. C01
GAGGACGTTCTCTGACGCTTCTAGATGGCGCGAAGTAACTCTGTACATGTATTTTAAGTGTTATTGACTATTTAAACCCCAACAAGCACCCCACAAGGGGGACTATTGAGCAAAATGGGGCTGGCACTCACTAAATGAGCGCGATTTTGTCTCATAAGCTATATACATATGGTTTATACATTATTCTACGATTTTATATATTTTATTTGAACTTAAAGGCTCAAAGTAGCGTGTGGGACGTCTCCGGCGTCGGCAACAGGTGTTGTGGCGACGCGCACGGGTCCCTGGGCAGCGCCGACACCCCCAGGGACGATTGCGCCACTTATCTGGACGTTATCGGCGTCGATCGGCGCCGTTGATGGGTGTGACTGCCTTATTCGGTTGCTGGTGGCTATCTCTTATCTCGTTTATTGTATTTATGACATTTTCTACTATACCACACAATCCAAAGTCCCCTGGGCGTGAAAGTCCGCCCGTGGGCCCCAGATTTGCTAGGATTCCAAGGCTAGTAGCCTTGATTTGTCATAGTGTAGATTCAAGGCTACTAGCCTCGGGATTTCTCGAGGCACAGGTGATACCGTAGGACCCTGGGAAGCGGGACACCCGTTTTGGTTGGATTTTCTTGAAACAAAATCCTCTGCTTGCTACTACATGTTATTTAGGTCTCTTATGTGCGCTTTTTTGTGAAATTTAGGGTAAATAAGACATAAATAAGTCCAAAATAAGGGGAAACTAAGTTCTTCCATCATCAACCATAACTTCGTATTTAGCTTATATCCTTGCAAGCGCTCATGCTATTATGCTTAGTATGTTCTTTACATGTCATTTCAATACACCTTAGTCCCAAAACGATGGCAAACGGGCTACCTCTGTCTGTCAGAACTCATATAGTTAGGCTTTTAGAGACATAGTAGCTGGGTAAAACTACCTCAACACTATGTTAAGCTCGAATAAAGTCGTTGGGCTTTACCTGTACTTAGCCAGAACATGTTGCAGTACCCGAAAAACAGTTTCTGCTATCCAGATTCCGGGGTATATATGCACTATTCATTCAGGTTACACTGGCCAATTTTGGTGTCTAAGCAGACCACATGGGCAAATTCACGCCCAGAATTAATCTGGAGTTGATAAAAACACTGGTAAGGATAGCAAAAAAACTGTTGAGGACGAGTGTCCCGCTTCCCGGGGTTTAAGCGCCAAACCCCATCAACAGCACAAGTGGATGACTTCCCGTAAGCTCTAAACGATAGCTAACCTAACCTAAGCTACAGTATCGCCTGCAAGGTAAAGAGCGGGAGTTTGCTTCCGACCCGATAGTTCCGGTCATGAAACGGCTGTAAAGTGATAAATGTCAGAGCATATAGGCGGCTCCTTCCATTCTGGTGCAAGGCAAGGAACAGGTGACGACATTCATTTGCTTCATTCCGAGAAAATAAACATGTTTCCCAGGTGTGTAATAAGCAAGGCTGCTGCAATCTCTTTGAGGCTTATGCGACGGGGAGATACAGTGCTCTCAGATTCAAATAAAAAAGAATAAACTAGAATGTTACTGCGTCACTTTTGCAAGTACATGGCCAACCAAAGAAGGTAATCAGGAACTGAATAATTGCAAGGGTACAGGAATCAGGAACCGAATGATAGCCCCACACTTGGCGGATCCGTCGGGTCGGAAGCGGACATCCGCCCTTTAGCTTGCAGGCAATAGCTTAGCTTAGCTTAGCTGTCGTTTAGAGCTTACGGGAAGTCATCCAGTCGGCATATCATTGGCCCCAGTGCTTAGTTCAGGCTAAAACTTTGCGATGTTGTAGCACGGGTCTCGGGTTTTATAACCATATATACAAATTATGACAAAAGCTCTCCTTCCTAGTGTTACGCGGTGTGCAACCCAAATCCGTCCCGCTTCCCGGGGTCTTACGGTATGCGTGTAATTTCATTTACTTGAGATAAGCATTGAACTATCTAGTAAATAGATCTAGGTGGAGTGACCAGTATGCTGACTGGGTTCGGGCGTCTAGAGAACTATCGGGAACATCCGCCGTCTCGAACTCGAACCTTCCCCGCCCGCCGCAATCGAGGCTCATTTCTGTCTATAATCTATAATAAAAAGACACTGTGACAGTAGAACTGACAGTAGAACTTGACATAAAGGGATTGCCGAGTAGTGCTGGCTGTCAAATCGCTGTCAAACTACCGGATGGCTCCCGGATTCAAATCTCTCAACACGAATTGCCGGCTACCTCTACGAGGAATGCGCATATAAATGAACGGTAAATACAATAGAAGATATGCGTGCCGAATGCACATATTCGATTAAGTTACGAAAATAAAGTAGCGAGCTCTCAAGATTAGGGTGCGACCGATTAAATTATAGCTCACTGAAACGATTTATCTAGCACGCATAGTATGTACCATTCGAAAGCCACGATTGATGCGATTCCAACGGTATTATTTACATAGTGCTCGCAGATGAACTCCGGGTTGTGTGATCCTCCCACTTTTGCCTTGCTAGCCTGCAGCCGAACAGTCAGGGTCCTGAGCCCGAGACTTGAGGCACTCAACACAACTTGCCTACTATCTCTACGAGGAGCTGCAATAAAAATGGGAAAGAAATACAAATAGATAGAAGAAAGATGAGCGAACATATTCGCATAAGTAAACAAAAAGAAACAACGAACTTCCGGGGTTGTTTCAAGTGAAATAAAACCCTAAGCTCTCCAAGTGAGTTTGTCTACATACGCAGTATATATCATTCAAGGTCATTCTCGGGACAAACTTAATGGTGTATAAAGTATGTATAATACAGTAACAGAGATCAAGTAGATAAAAGTTAAGAGTGAGGCCGGAAAAAGTAAAAACACTCAGGTACAGGGTGCATGCATAATGTAACGGGGACATTCAGACCAAACTAGCATATGTTCTCGGTTATAAGCACACTAGAGTGATATAACTACATCTGTATTCGGGTACATGTACTAGCATACATGTATACAAGGATCTTGGCGTAGGAACAGGTACGGGCACGGGCACGGGATAGACGTTGACGCCGACATGAGCGTGGACACGGGCACGTTGACGAATGTAAGCAAAAAACGGATGGGGGTGTGACCGTGGGTACGATTATAAGCACGGGTTTGTACGGGTGCGGGATAGACTATGGCACGGGCAGAACTGCATATGGGGGAACGGATATAGGTGCTGAGGCTGAGCCTAATTCCTCGGAGCTCTCAATAAAGTTAAATCCAGAGTACTAATTACATGAGAGGATGCTTCTAAAAGTGAGAACTCTTAGGCAAGTGACTGTTTACAATGATATAGGATGGAGGCCGGAGGCCTACGGGTTACCACTAGTTCTTCTAATTAGAAAATGCGAGCACGGTTAATAATAAACGGCCAGGTGTACCAGTATTGCCGTATAAACAGACGTGAACCACCAAAAGAAAAAAATGAAGAGGGCATACGTTTGGGGGAGCGTAAAATGGCTACGCATTGATGTGGTCCCCCCCCCCCCGCCGTTACAAGGGAGGTTTTCTAAATTTGAGCCACCGCGGTATAGCAGAGTTTACGGGACTTTATAGTCGCCCAAGTCGACTGCCTTGGACTGATTCACGGCGGAATAGGCTCCTAGGTATACCAGGTCTACCAATCGTTGTACAAGGCAGCCGATCCAAGAGGGGTAATCGACTCAGTTTTGACATCTTGAATCGATTGATTGCATTGGACATCGACGTAGATTACTGGGCTCGTGGAACATCATTTAGCAAAAGATAGCGTGCTATAGTGATAACTCAAAACGTATATCGAATACACAAGACTGAATATAGCACATACACGAATAGACATCACAAACCCCCGACGCGAGAGGAGGGACATGATACGGGGAACAACGCGAAACACGCGGACGTAAAAATACCTGAAAGTCTACCCTCAGTAGCGCATATATACTCAATTAGCAAGTCCGTTCAGCTGAAATATAGACAGCTAATCAGTCTTGGAAGTTTCACACAAGCAAAGCCACTTACCGTTGCCAACACCAACGCTGCGTCTGGTCGACTAGTTGGCTCATGATCCCAGCAAGCCAGAAGAAGCTTCCACATAGGATCCCCCATCTCGTCAGGCAGAGGCAGTGCCTTCGGTCGCCTCGGGGGCTTCCGCGATGCAATAGCATTGTATATGCCCATTTCACTTCGGTATTCAGTGTAAGGTACGTTGCCGGTCAGGATTTCCTGTGCGGCGTTGAGCGGTTAGATCACCAAGTCAAAAATAATGACTTACCAAGATTGTCTGATGAGAATAGGTTAGAATTTGGTGTTTCGTAGGTGAAGTTCGTGCACCCACCATTCCAAGCGCATATATGTCTGTCTGCTTGCTTCTCATAGCAGGCATCTTCGTAGCTTCCTCCTCCTCGTCATTATCGTCCTCGGGTTGCAGAAGCTCAGGCGCCTGGCGAGCGTAAATAAAACAGTAGCTAGTTATTCGTAGAACACTCACCATCCATCGGAGCGTTCCTCCTCCATGTCTGGTTGTCGCGGAAAACTTAAGCGACGTTTCGGATAACATCGCATAGTCAAAGTCGGTGATTTTGAGTACTCTGTCGTCGGACACCAAAACATTGATCTGAGGAATTAAAATAATATAATTCCTGTCTTTTGCCTCGATAACATAACATTGAAAGGCTTACCGCCTTAAGGTCACCATGGACCTGAGGTATCCATGTCAGCCTTGGTGTACGAAGTCCTCAGAGAGGCCTCACCATTTCAATACCATGAAGATATGTTAGACCTGAAGCCAACTGGACGCACTACAAGGTAAAAGTGAGTCACTGGGCAACTGATAACAGTGTCAGACATACCAACGGATGACGCTCCGTGGTGGGGTGCTTCTCAATGTATCGCTGGAGATGTCCCTCTTTCCTCCACGGGGACACCATCCCAAGTCCGTTCTGGAAAACAACAACCCCCAGGAGTTCTTGGACATTGACATGGCGAAGTCTTGACCAAACATACAGCTCCCGAACGGCACGCTGAGGGAAGTTGTGGCGATTAACCTAGGTAGCAATGGGCACGAGGAAAGGTGAGAATACCTTGATAGCTTTGTCGCCTTCTTCACTCAAAATGTGTAACCGAAGCGTCTTGAGTGCGACGACGGTGCCATCTGCTGTCACCATACGCCTCACGTCGCCGAACCCCCCGGACGCAATCACCTTCGAAGAGGTTTGGTTGACATCGAGAGAAGATGTGAGGTCGCAGCATCCATGTTTGACAAGGCATTGAAGTAGTTCTTCCACAGACTACCAGGTCACAGTAGGTAGGATGCACAAATGTGGACATGAGATATAGGTAAGATGCTTACCATCTGACTATTCACCATGTCGAACGAGGGCTCGATCTATAGTGTTCACAAAGATCAGCACGTGCAAGTAGTTTTGAGGAATTACAATCACCTCGGCCATGATCTTTGACGAGGGCGGAGTCTACAGGATTGCGATATATGATAATGTCAATATAGAACGCATAGAGATGATGTGCTTACAGCTGCGCTCATAGCAATGTCGGACGAAGGGACGCTCTGTAATGCTTTCGTGAGTGGTCGAATAGCCCGCAGAAATGATCGAAAGACTTGCCTCCAAGTCGATAAGCAAATTGGATGCCGATGGATTCTTTTGGACGATGATTGTTATCGCCAGCATGAAACAGTGCATAATGAACATATATCGGCGCATAAGATAAGTGGATGATGTGCTTACCTCATTGATTCTCACCCCATACAACGAGGGCGCAAACTGCCATGTTTTGTTGAGTGAGTCCCAATAAACCATATATCTTATGAAGGGTTTTACCTCCGTGTTCATCGCCAGACCATACAAGGGGTACCCCTGCTCGATTTGAAACTTAATGCCGGCGCGAAGAGCGGGTGGGAGGCACTTACAGCGGTTCCCGTCGCGCCGAACGAGGTGACGTGCTGCGGCGCTTCCCAGACACATATAGTTCTATCATGAGAACTGGAGATAATGTGGGTGTTGCCGGGTGAGATCGCCACCGAAAGAATATCGCTGGAATGACCCTTGAGCGGCACGCCCAAAGAAGCGCCAGTGTGAACGTTCTGGATGCGGATGGTCTTGTCACGTGAGCCGGAGACAATGAGTCTGCCGTCGGTCGAGGTCGCCACCGAGAAGACAAAGTCGGTATGTCCCCTGAGCGGCTCGCCTACGGGAGTGCCGGTGCGTGCATCCCACATCCGGATAGTCTTGTCAAACGAGCCAGAGATGATGCGGTTGTTGTCGAGCGAGAAGGTTATCGAGAAGACTGAGCCGGTATGTCCCTTGAGCGGCTCGCCTACGGGAGTGCCAGTGCGTGCGTCCCATATGCGGATAGTCTTGTCCCCGGAGCCAGAGATGATACGTGTACTATCGAGCGAGAATATTACCGAGTAAATGGAGCCAACATGACCCTTGAGCGGTTCCCCGATGGGGGCGCCGGAACGTGCGTCCCACAAGCGGATGGTTTGGTCCAACGAGCCAGACACAATAAGAGCGCCGTTAGGAGAGAACGCCACCGACCAGACCGAGCCGGTGTGTCCCGTGAGTGGCTTGCCCACGGGAGCGCCAGTGCGTGCGTCCCATTTGCGGATGGTGTAGTCACGCGAGCCAGAGATGATACAAGCATTGTCGGGCGACCAGGCTACAGACCGAACGGCTTCTGTATGACCCCTGAGTGGATCCAGAAAAAGAGCACCAGTATGCAGATCCCACACACGGACGAGCTGGTCCTCTGAGGCTGAGGCAACGCGAGTGCCATCGTGTGAGATTGCGATCGAATTAACTTCACTGCCTAAATTCCATCGCATCAGAGGCGCCACATTTTCCGAAGCCATGGACGTGTTCAAGTTTTCTTGGATGTCCAGCGACCTAGGGAGACTCCGGGCTATTAATGCGGTTCCTCCGTCCCCTGTAGCAACACCAGATGAAGAGACGAGCTATTACGATTTCGTGAGCGAGCCAACTAACCCACATTTATATAATTGAGTGACTTGCCTTCGTATTAATCACCGAAAAGTACGGGGGCGGATTCTATGGGACGAGGAGTGTCAAACGCCAGTACGGGAAACGGAGTATGATGACTATATGCTGGCGCATAAAGCAAGAGGATAATGTGCTTACCTCACTGATTTCTACCTCATCAGACGGGGGCGTGGGCTGTCATGTTCTCACAATTGAGTCACAACATATCGTACGTATCATGAGGAGCCTTACCTTCGTGTCAATTGCCAAACCAGACAAGGGATGACTTCGCTGGATTGAAATGTTAAATGCCAGCACGGACAACAGGCGGGAGGCACTTACGACGATTTTCGCAGGCGCGTCTAACGGGACTATGTTCTGCGGCGCTCCCCAAACACATATAGTTTCATCCCCAGAGCCGGAGACGATGTAGGTGTTGTCGGGCGAGAACCCCACCGACCAGACTGCAGCGGTATGCCCCTCGAGCGGCTGACCCAAAGAAGCGCCAGTGTATGCGTCCCAGATGCGGATGGTCTTATCATACGAGCCGGAGACGATGAGTGTGCCGTCGGCCGAGGATGCCACCGAATAGATATAGCCGGTATGTCCCCTGAGCGGCTCACCTATGGGAGTGCCAGTGCGCGCGTCCCACATGCGTATAGTCTTGTCATACGAGCCAGAGATGATACGGTTGCTGTTGGGCAAAAACGCTACCGAAAGGACAAGGCGGGTATGTCCCTTGAGTGGCTCGCCTATGAGAGTGCCGGTGCGCGCGTCCCACATGCGGATAGTCTTGTCCCTGGAACCAGTGATGAGACGAGTATTATCGAGCGAGAAAACCACGGAGAAAACGGTGTCCGTATGTCCCCTGAGCGGTCCCCCGATGGGGGCACCGGTGCGTGCGTCCCACAAACGGATAGTCCGGTCCTCCGAGGCAGAGACAATACGAGCGCCGTTAGGAGAGAACGCCACCGACCAGACCTCACTAGCGTGTCCCCTGAGCGGCGTGCCTACGAGAGCACCGGTGCGTGCGTCCCATACGCGGATAGTGTAGTCCTGCGAGCCGGAGATAATGCAAGTATCGTCGGGTGACCAGGCTACGGATCGAACCATTCCGGTATGACCCTCAAGAGGACCTAAGACAAGAGTCCCAGTACGCAGCCCCCACACAAAGACGAGCTGGTCCTCTGAGGCTGAGGCAATGCGAGTGCCATCGTGCGACGTTGCGATCGACTTGACTGCAGTGTGTACATTCCATCGCATCAGAGGCTTTACATTTCTCAAAACCGTTGAGGCTCTCTGGCCCTCTTGGATGCTCGATCGCGTAGGGAGACTAACCGCCAAATCAGACGAGAGGAAACTCTGCTAGGTTGGAATGTTGAACGCCGGCAGGGCAAGCAGGTGGGAGGCACTTACCGCGGTTCCCGTCGACACCTCAAACGAGGCTATGTTCTGCGACGCTTCCCAGACACATATAGTTCCATCGTTAGAGCCGGAGACGATATGGGCGTTGTCGGGTGAGAACGCCACCGACAGGACGTCGGCGGTATGCCCCTCGAGCGGCTCGCCTAAAGAGACGCCAGTGTGTGTGTCCCAGATGCGGATAGTATTGTCAGATGAGCCAGAGACGATACGTGTGCCGTCAGGCGAGGATGCCACCGAGTAGACGAACTGGGTATGTCCCCTGAGTGGCTCGCCTATGGGAGTGCCAGCGAGTGCGTCCCACATGCGGATCGTCTTGTCATACGAGCCAGAGATGATGCGGTTGTTGTCGGGGGAGAACACTACCGAGACGACTGGGCTGGTATGTCCCTTGAGCGGCTCGCCTACGGGAGTGCCAGTGCGCGCGTCCCACATGCGGATAGTCTTGTCCCCGGAGCCAGAGATGATACGAGTGCTGTCGAGCGAGAACATCACGGAGAAAACGGTGTCCGTATGTCCCCTGAGTGGTTCCCCAATGGGGGAACCAGTGCGTGTGTCCCACAAGCGGATGGTCCGGTCCTCCGAGGCAGAGACAATACGAGCGCCGTTAGGAGAGGACGCCACCGACCAGACCTCACTGGTGTGTCCCATGAGCGGTTCGCCTATGGGAGCGCCAGTGCGTGCGTCCCATTTGCGGATGGTGTGGTCCTCCGAGCCAGAAATGATGCAGGTATTGTCGGGCGACCAGGCTACAGACCAAACCCCTCGGGTATGACCTCCTAGAGGGCCCAGAACGAGAGCCCCAGTACGCAAATCCCATACGGAGATGAGCCAATCATGTGAGGCTGAGGCAATGCGGGTGCCATCGTTTGAAATTGCGATCGAATTGACCATGTCGCCTGCATTCCATCGCATCAGAGGTGCTACATCTCTCGAATCCATAGACGCGCTCGGATTCTTTTAGATGCTCGATCACGAAAGAAGTGTGGGAGGTCAATGACGTAGCGAGGTGAAAGGGAACTATGACGATTAGAAGCGGGCAATTAATTGGCTGCAGATGTTTGGGCGACGAAGGCCTGAGAGTCGAGTGGGGGTCGAGGGCCAGAGTGTGGCAGTGAGCCAGACACGTGATTCAGTTCGTAAGGCACGTGCTCCTTGATTATTTTTATATATATTTTGGCTACATTTATAAGGCGCTACATGATCACAGGGTCAAACCGCGCAACAAGACGAGACCGAGAACAGGTCGACAAAGGGCCCGAAGGCGTAAAAGACAGGAGGATTATGCGGAAACACGGAGGATGATATAATCAGGATGCGGCCCATCTAAGAGCAACGCTCCAACAAACGGAGAGCACACAAGAACAGAAACGGAAACAGTAAGGGGTGCGCGGAAGACTACAGGAATTAGTGTTTGCGGAAAGCGGAAGAATTCTTTAAGAAAATGGCCATGGCCAAAAGGCCTTTCCTCGTCCCAAAGAGAACGGAGTACTTGAGGGTCCTGGACACCTCGCGCAGGGCTGTCCGAGCCTCGTCATGGCGCTCACGATCCCGTAGGACGTGGCTGAATGTCACGTGCTCCTTGCCTGCCCCCTCCACGCCGTGACCCGGATGAAACTCAGACGAAGATCCCGTCCCCTTTTCTTGAGAGAAGCATTCAAACCCTCGGGCCTTACAGCCATGGCCACTTTCCTCGCCGCTTCCGGCGCGTTTAGACCGAATACTTAGTTAGTTAGTAGTAGTTTACTGTCCTTACTTCCTTCGGAGCGGTCCTCACCTCTTTGACTCCACCACCGTTTCGGTTCCTTGATACGTCCTTACGATATTGCGTTACTAGTTTACCTGGCTCCGCACTGCGTTTTCTTTATGTTGTAGCAGTATAAATATAGTATTCAAAAAAGAAAAAAGAAAAGAGCCAGACACGTGAGGCTGCCGCTTGATGGTATCGCGCGCTTATTCTAATCAACCAAACATGGACAAAGAACGAGACCGCGAGAGCGGCGGTGGAGAATATGCGACTGAGAGGAGTCGGATCGCCGCGAAAGCTAATACAAAAAAGGTATAAAATAGGGGGTAGGTTATCTAACCATCAGAAGGAACTCGGGGGCCATGTAGCTAACGGATTCTCATGCTCAGCTGCAAATCGCCAAATACTCATTTTTTATGTTCGAGGCGTTCCACGCATCCGTACCAGTGCATTGTGTAGCTTTAACTTTGCAGCTTCCGAGAAGTACCGTCGAACACTTGGATGGATCCTACTCATTCTTGTATTCTTGTCACCCGACACGACAATGCGAATGCGATGGATAAACAGTAGCCAAAGATACCAAATCTCCTGTAGAAACATGCTGGAGGTGCCATAATAAACACGTGAAGAGTGCATACGTTCGGGGAACGACAAAAATATACGCATTTACGCAGCTTCAATTCGTGGTAACCGCGGATTGGAAGAATATGCCGAGCTTCATGCTCGCTCAAGTCGACTGCTCTGGACTCGCGCATGTCGTAGTGGATTTTTGGCATACGTATAATCTTACGGCGCAGCCGCTTCCGAGGGTGAGCGGCTCGGTTTTCGATCTCGAATCTATCATGATCTCATGACTTGACAGGATGGTAGCCCGTCGGCGTGACTTATTGGGCTTGTGGAACATCATGTGGGCGAAGATAACTGCTACAGGGATAAATCGAAACGTACATATAATGCAACGAAACGAATACAGCATACCTACTGACATATGGAACAACACGGCGGCTAAGAACACCAGAAAGGGAGAGGAGAGACAACATAAAACAAGAAATAATATAATACAGGTGAACACAGATACCTGATAGCTCAATAATTACTCTCAGGAGCGCGTGTATACTCAAATAGCAAGTTTTTCCTCCCCAATAAGTGCGTCAGTGAATATTATAGGTGGAGCTATGGGTGGTACGAGACTGGGTGGAGAAAGAAACGGGAGTCTGGAGAGACTTGGGAGTCGCCGAGACCACGACAAGGGCTTTCCCAGGAACATGCAATGTAAGGGGTTGAGTATATTCGAGAATTGTGTCGACCTCTAGCACCAGCATGCGTGGGTTGGCAATTGGTGAGAGACCGTAATGAGAGTTTTTTGGAGTTGGTACTGCATAGAACCAATGTTTAGGGCAGGCATTGATGAGGGGCGGGTGTAAATTTGGGAGTTGGTCTGGACCTAACTCCTCTCAACCACCACGGGTCCGCCACCAACACCAGGCAACCACGGTAAAGTGTCCCTTCTCCTGTATACGACTCGTATACGTTCTTTGCATTTTTAATTCTATCCCATTGTATATTGCATTGTGGTATTGATCTCGATTTTCGCTCGAGTGTTTTTTCGGTCGATAGCTATCTATTCCATTCCCCAATCCAAACATGGCCTCTTCAGTGTTCTGGAAATTCAAATCTCAAAAGGACGAGTCGCGTGTGACGTTCGACGGGACAACAATATCGGTGTTCGACCTGAAGAAGGAGATCATCTTAGCCAACAACCTTGTTTCCTCAGCCTCTGATTTTGATCTGCTTATTCTTGACCCGTCTACCGAGCAAGGTTAGTTCGTGCCTTGAGATTATTCTCGTATGCTAGCTGACTGTCCCTGCAGAGTACAAAGACGACAACCACCAAATCGCACGCTCTACCTCAGTTCTCGCCAAGCGCCTGCCAGCAGCCCGACCCGGCAAAGGCAAGGCCGCACTCTATGTCGCGGGTATTCAACCTGGAACTGGTCCCTCTCGACCCGACTCGAGTGCCAGCGGGACTACCAACGCTGGTGGGAACCAATGGCAACGTGG